>JAKZJZ010001669.1:15000-17500 GCA_022702705.1 Papilionanthe hookeriana x Papilionanthe teres | reverse complement strand
AGGGTTTAGGGTTTAGGGTTTAGGGTTTTAGGGTTTAGGGTTTAGGGTTTAGGGTTTAGGGTTTAGGGTTTAGGGTTTAGGGTTTAGGGTTTGGGGTTTAGGGTTTAGGGTTTAGGGTTTAGGGTTTAGGGTTTAGGGTTTAGGGTTTAGGGTTTAGGGTTTAGGGTTTAGGGTTTAGGGTTTAGGGTTTAGGGTTTAGGGTTTTAGGGTTTAGGGTTTAGGGTTTAGGGTTTTAGGGTTTAGGGTTTAGGGTTTAGGGTTTAGGGTTTAGGGTTTAGGGTTTAGGGTTTGGGGTTTAGGGTTTAGGGTTTAGGGTTTAGGGTTTAGGGTTTAGGGTTTAGGGTTTAGGGTTTAGGGTTTAGGGTTTAGGGTTTAGGGTTTAGGGTTTAGGGTTTAGGGTTTAGGGTTTAGGGTTTTAGGGTTTAGGGTTTAGGGTTTAGGGTTTAGGGTTTAGGGTTTTAGGGTTTAGGGTTTAGGGTTTAGGGTTTAGGGTTTAGGGTTTAGGGTTTTAGGGTTTAGGGTTTAGGGTTTAGGGTTTAGGGTTTAGGGTTTAGGGTTTAGGGTTTAGGGTTTAGGGTTTAGGGTTTAGGGTTTAGGGTTTAGGGTTTAGGGTTTAGGGTTTAGGGTTTTAGGGTTTAGGGTTTAGGGTTTAGGGTTTAGGGTTTAGGGTTTAGGGTTTAGGGTTTAGGGTTTAGGGTTTAGGGTTTAGGGTTTTAGGGTTTAGGGTTTAGGGTTTAGGGTTTAGGGTTTAGGGTTTAGGGTTTTAGGGTTTAGGGTTTAGGGTTTAGGGTTTAGGGTTTAGGGTTTAGGGTTTAGGGTTTAGGGTTTAGGGTTTAGGGTTTAGGGTTTAGGGTTTAGGGTTTAGGGTTTAGGGTTTAGGGTTTAGGGTTTAGGGTTTAGGGTTTAGGGTTTAGGGTTTAGGGTTTAGGGTTTAGGGTTTAGGGTTTAGGGTTTAGGGTTTAGGGTTTAGGGTTTAGGGTTTAGGGTTTAGGGTTTTAGGGTTTAGGGTTTAGGGTTTAGGGTTTAGGGTTTAGGGTTTAGGGTTTAGGGTTTAGGGTTTAGGGTTTTAGGGTTTAGGGTTTAGGGTTTAGGGTTTAGGGTTTAGGGTTTTAGGGTTTAGGGTTTAGGGTTTAGGGTTTAGGGTTTAGGGTTTAGGGTTTAGGGTTTAGGGTTTAGGGTTTAGGGTTTAGGGTTTAGGGTTTAGGGTTTTAGGGTTTAGGGTTTTAGGGTTTAGGGTTTAGGGTTTAGGGTTTAGGGTTTAGGGTTTAGGGTTTAGGGTTTTAGGGTTTAGGGTTTGGGGTTTAGGGTTTAGGGTTTAGGGTTTAGGGTTTAGGGTTTAGGGTTTAGGGTTTGGGGTTTAGGGTTTAGGGTTTGGGGTTTAGGGTTTTAGGGTTTAGGGTTTAGGGTTTAGGGTTTAGGGTTTAGGGTTTAGGGTTTAGGGTTTAGGGTTTAGGGTTTAGGGTTTAGGGTTTAGGGTTTAGGGTTTAGGGTTTTAGGGTTTAGGGTTTAGGGTTTAGGGTTTAGGGTTTAGGGTTTAGGGTTTAGGGTTTAGGGTTTAGGTTTGGGTTTAGGGTTTAGGGTTTAGGGTTTAGGGTTTAGGGTTTAGGGTTTAGGGTTTAGGGTTTAGGGTTTAGGGTTTAGGGTTTAGGGTTTAGGGTTTAGGGTTTAGGGTTTAGGGTTTAGGGTTTAGGGTTTAGGGTTTAGGGTTTAGGGTTTAGGGTTTAGGGTTTAGGGTTTAGGGTTTAGGGTTTAGGGTTTAGGGTTTAGGGTTTAGGGTTTAGGGTTTAGGGTTTAGGGTTTAGGGTTTAGGGTTTAGGGTTTAGGGTTTAGGGTTTAGGGTTTAGGGTTTAGGGTTTAGGGTTTAGGGTTTAGGGTTTAGGGTTTAGGGTTTAGGGTTTAGGGTTTAGGGTTTAGGGTTTAGGGTTTAGGGTTTTAGGGTTTAGGGTTTAGGGTTTAGGGTTTAGGGTTTAGGGTTTAGGGTTTAGGGTTTAGGGTTTAGGGTTTGGGGTTTAGGGTTTAGGGTTTAGGGTTTAGGGTTTAGGGTTTATGGTTTAGGGTTTAGGGTTTAGGGTTTAGGGTTTGGGGTTTAGGGTTTAGGGTTTAGGGTTTAGGGTTTAGGGTTTAGGGTTTAGGGTTTAGGGTTTAGGGTTTAGGGTTTAGGGTTTAGGGTTTAGGGTTTAGGGTTTAGGGTTTAGGGTTTAGGGTTTAGGGTTTAGGGTTTAGGGTTTAGGGTTTAGGGTTTTAGGGTTTAGGGTTTAGGGTTTAGGGTTTAGGGTTTAGGGTTTAGGGTTTAGGGTTTAGGGTTTAGGGTTTAGGGTTTAGGGTTTAGGGTTTAGGGTTTAGGGTTTAGGGTTTAGGGTTTAGGGTTTAGGGTTTAGGGTTTAGGGTTTTAGGGTTTAGGGTTTAGGGTTTAGGGTTTAGGGTTTAGGGTTTTAGGGTTTAGGGTTTAGGGTTTAGGGTTTAGGGTTTAGGGTTTAGGGTTTAGGGTTTAGGGTTTAGG
>JAKZJZ010001669.1:0-2500 GCA_022702705.1 Papilionanthe hookeriana x Papilionanthe teres | reverse complement strand
GGTTTAGGGTTTAGGGTTTAGGGTTTAGGGTTTAGGGTTTAGGGTTTAGGGTTTAGGGTTTAGGGTTTAGGGTTTAGGGTTTAGGGTTTAGGGTTTAGGGTTTAGGGTTTAGGGTTTAGGGTTTAGGGTTTAGGGTTTTAGGGTTTAGGGTTTAGGGTTTAGGGTTTTAGGGTTTAGGGGTTTAGGGTTTAGGGTTTTAGGGTTTAGGGTTTAGGGTTTAGGGTTTAGGGTTTAGGGTTTAGGGTTTAGGGTTTAGGGTTTAGGGTTTAGGGTTTAGGGTTTAGGGTTTAGGGTTTAGGGTTTAGGGTTTAGGGTTTTAGGGTTTAGGGTTTAGGGTTTAGGGTTTAGGGTTTAGGGTTTAGGGTTTAGGGTTTAGGGTTTAGGGTTTAGGGTTTAGGGTTTAGGGTTTTAGGGTTTGGGGTTTGGGGTTTGGGGTTTAGGGTTTAGGGTTTAGGGTTTAGGGTTTAGGGTTTAGGGTTTAGGGTTTAGGGTTTTAGGGTTTAGGGTTTAGGGTTTAGGGTTTAGGGTTTAGGGTTTAGGGTTTAGGGTTTTAGGGTTTAGGGTTTAGGGTTTAGGGTTTAGGGTTTAGGGTTTAGGGTTTAGGGTTTAGGGTTTAGGGTTTAGGGTTTAGGGTTTAGGGTTTAGGGTTTAGGGTTTAGGGTTTAGGGTTTAGGGTTTAGGGTTTAGGGTTTAGGGTTTTAGGGTTTAGGGTTTAGGGTTTAGGGTTTAGGGTTTAGGGTTTAGGGTTTAGGGTTTAGGGTTTAGGGTTTAGGGTTTAGGGTTTAGGGTTTAGGGTTTAGGGTTTAGGGTTTAGGGTTTAGGGTTTAGGGTTTAGGGTTTAGGGTTTAGGGTTTAGGGTTTAGGGTTTAGGGTTTAGGGTTTAGGGTTTAGGGTTTAGGGTTTAGGGTTTAGGGTTTAGGGTTTAGGGTTTTAGGGTTTAGGGTTTAGGGTTTAGGGTTTAGGGTTTAGGGTTTAGGGTTTAGGGTTTAGGGTTTAGGGTTTAGGGTTTAGGGTTTAGGGTTTAGGGTTTTAGGGTTTAGGGTTTAGGGTTTAGGGTTTAGGGTTTAGGGTTTAGGGTTTAGGGTTTAGGGTTTAGGGTTTAGGGTTTAGGGTTTAGGGTTTAGGGTTTAGGGTTTAGGGTTTAGGGTTTAGGGTTTAGGGTTTAGGGTTTAGGGTTTAGGGTTTAGGGTTTAGGGTTTAGGGTTTAGGGTTTAGGGTTTAGGGGTTTAGGGTTTAGGGTTTAGGGTTTAGGGTTTAGGGTTTAGGGTTTAGGGTTTAGGGTTTAGGGTTTAGGGTTTAGGGTTTAGGGTTTAGGGTTTAGGGTTTAGGGTTTTAGGGTTTGGGGTTTAGGGTTTAGGGTTTAGGGTTTAGGGTTTAGGGTTTAGGGTTTAGGGTTTAGGGTTTAGGGTTTAGGGTTTAGGGTTTAGGGTTTAGGGTTTAGGGTTTAGGGTTTAGGGTTTAGGGTTTAGGGTTTAGGGTTTAGGGTTTAGGGTTTAGGGTTTAGGGTTTAGGGTTTAGGGTTTAGGGGTTTAGGGTTTAGGGTTTTAGGGTTTAGGGTTTAGGGTTTAGGGTTTAGGGTTTAGGGTTTAGGGTTTAGGGTTTAGGGTTTAGGGTTTAGGGTTTAGGGTTTAGGGTTTAGGGTTTAGGGTTTAGGGTTTAGGGTTTTAGGGTTTAGGGTTTAGGGTTTAGGGTTTAGGGTTTAGGGTTTAGGGTTTGGGGTTTAGGGTTTAGGGTTTAGGGTTTAGGGTTTAGGGTTTTAGGGTTTAGGGTTTAGGGTTTAGGGTTTTAGGGTTTAGGGTTTAGGGTTTAGGGTTTAGGGTTTAGGGTTTAGGGTTTAGGGTTTAGGGTTTAGGGTTTAGGGTTTAGGGTTTAGGGTTTTAGGGTTTAGGGTTTAGGGTTTAGGGTTTAGGGTTTAGGGTTTAGGGTTTAGGGTTTAGGGTTTAGGGTTTAGGGTTTAGGGTTTAGGGTTTAGGGTTTAGGGTTTAGGGTTTAGGGTTTAGGGTTTAGGGTTTAGGGTTTAGGGTTTTAGGGTTTAGGGTTTAGGGTTTAGGGTTTAGGGTTTAGGGTTTTAGGGTTTAGGGTTTAGGGTTTTAGGGTTTAGGGTTTAGGGTTTAGGGTTTAGGGTTTAGGGTTTGGGGTTTAGGGTTTGGGGTTTAGGGTTTAGGGTTTAGGGTTTAGGGTTTAGGGTTTAGGGTTTGGGGTTT
This sequence comes from Papilionanthe hookeriana x Papilionanthe teres, assembly GCA_022702705.1. NCBI lineage: Eukaryota > Viridiplantae > Streptophyta > Magnoliopsida > Asparagales > Orchidaceae > Papilionanthe > Papilionanthe hookeriana x Papilionanthe teres. The sequence goes on along the minus strand of JAKZJZ010001669.1, from coordinate 296 downwards.
GGGGTTTAGGGTTTAGGGTTTAGGGTTTAGGGTTTAGGGTTTAGGGTTTAGGGTTTAGGGTTTAGGGTTTAGGGTTTAGGGTTTAGGGTTTAGGGTTTAGGGTTTAGGGTTTAGGGTTTGGGGTTTAGGGTTTAGGGTTTAGGGTTTAGGGTTTAGGGTTTAGGGTTTAGGGTTTAGGGTTTAGGGTTTAGGGTTTAGGGTTTAGGGTTTAGGGTTTAGGGTTTAGGGTTTAGGGTTTAGGGTTTAGGGTTTAGGGTTTAGGGTTTAGGGTTTAGGGTTTAGGGTTTAGGGTTTAG
>JAKZJZ010001668.1:0-25563 GCA_022702705.1 Papilionanthe hookeriana x Papilionanthe teres | reverse complement strand
TTTTATGTCTTATGTGATGTTATATTTAATTTAACTTAATTTAATCGAGTTTTAATTTAGTTTAACATAATTCAATTTAATTTGATTCGGTGTTTAATTAATTTGATTTGATTTAACTTTAATTTAATTATTTAATTTAATTTAATTTAATTTTAATTATTTAATTTAATTTAATTTAATTGTTTAATTTAATTTAATTTAATTATTAAATTTAATTTAATTTAATTGTTTGATTTAATTTAATTTAATTTTAATTAATTTAATTTAATTGTTTAATTATTTAATTTAATTTAATTATTTAATTTAATTTAATTTTAATTAACTTAATTTAATTGTTTAATTTAATTTAATTTAATTATTAAATTTAATTTAATTTAATTTTTAAATTTAATCTTAATTTAATTTATCTTTAATTTACTTTATTTTTAATTTTAATTGAAATTAAGTCTTTTAATATTTTAAATTCGAAGTTATCATTTTAATTAAAATTGAGTATTAGTCGATATAATTAATTTAGGGATTTTTTAAATTAAAGAATAAATCTCTTCCTAATAAAGATCCCTTATTTTAATAATTCCAATTTTATTATTCTTCCAAATTTAATCTATTATTTAATTAAAGTTTAATCATTTTAAAATTATTTAATGGGTTTCTACCCTTTAATTATTTAAATTTCAATCATCCAAATCAGATTAGGATCAAATATTTTACTTGTTGATTTTTTATTGAACCTAAAGTTTTAATTAAGGATTAAAGATTTTAATTACCATTTTACCCTTTAAGCTTAATAATTTCATAACTCACTAAATTGAACTCAAATGAACTTGAAATTTTTATGTGACTTTACTCATATGTCAATAAAGACATGAGAGGAGAAAATGTGATTTTTCTGTATTTAATTTATTTATATAATTATTTTTGGTGAAAAATAGAGATTTTCAAGGAAAATTTGATAACATGACCAAGGGAAAAGTTTCTGTCCTTAAGAAAATTAGGGGACATTCCTAATGACCAGAGAAGCACTTGGACCAATTTTGGTGATTTTTTGAATTATATTATTATTTATTATAATTATTTTGAGTTTTGGAGTGTTAATTAATTTAAAAATAAGATAAATGTTGAAAAATGGATTTTATATTTTTCAAAAATCTCTCTGATATTAAGGAAACCAGAGAAACAAATTTTGCAATTTTCTGATTTTTCTATGATTTATAATAATTATTTTAGTGAAAATGCTAGAAAATACATTTTTTTAATTTTAAAATTACCCTAGGGCTTTAAAATTTAATATCTCACTAAATAGTACTCTAGAAAAATGTGGGATTTGTTCCTAAGTGATTAAAATTCAAAATGTGACATTTTGGTGAATTTTATTATTTTTGTGATTTTTATTATTTTTTAATTATTAAAAATATTAAAATATTATTAAAAATCAACTTTTTTAGAAAATTGAAATTTTAATTTTCTTGGGTTCTCCCTGATATCAGAGAGGCTCCAAAACCAATTTGGTGAATTTTTAAAAAGTATTTTAAAAGTTATGAATTTTTAAAGTTTAAAATGGCTAAGTGGCTTAATCAACCCAATTAGTGGGGCTAACCAAGTCCAATCGACTTCAAATTTTTATGGTGGATTCCTCTCGATCCTAAAGGTCAGTGGAGAATTGATTTCAAGTCAATTTGATGCCTGGTTAACTCTAATTAATTAAAGACCTATTTTAGGTGTTTAAGCCAATTAGGGTTAATCTGAGTGAATTAACTCAAGTCCTATTTTTCCTAGAGTTCTCTCGGTCATAAGGAACATCACCAAATATTTCTAGAATTTATTTCACAACATGCTAATTTTTGGAATTAAAATACTCAAAACAAGCAACATGCATTTGAAAAATAAATAACTTTTCACAGATGGCCTCCCGACCTTGGAAAATTCTGTGGAATGTTCCCAAGTTCGCAGGCTTCAAAAGCCCTATGGTCTCATGCCATGGTGAATTGTATACATGCATGGAGAATTAAATGTATGCAGAGAGTAAATAAATCATAAAAAATAAAATACTTAATTAAATTAAATGATTTCTTTTCCACATTATTCTCCTCTCGTTCACCGAGCAAGAGGGTATTTTTATTTTATTTTTGTGATTTTTCTACACAGAGATATGAATTTTCGAAGTTTAGGAATTAAATAAATAAGAAAATACCCTAATTTTCTATTTATCCACGCGGCGCCGCGTCAACCTCGGCAGCCTCCGAAACGCCGCGTGTCGCGCTCCCATTCGACGCCGCCATCCGAGTCGCCAGCCCGGCCCCGCGGTTCTCGTACCGTCTCCCCGGTCCGACGCAATCCCGGCCGTCCGTGCGCGCGTGTATCGAATGGACGCGCATCCGTTCATCGTCCCCAAGTGTTCTCACCCGAGAGCCGTCCACACTAAATCCCTAAGATCTCACTCGATTCTCAATGGATTTTCATGTTCTTATGCTCTACGGATTCGTCTCAAGAGACGAACACATCTATACGGCTAACATGCATCGAAACTAAGGCATTTGAAATGAGAATCTCCAGAAGCTCCTGGATGAATAGTTAACTCATACCTTAGCTCGTAGAAGTGTGGCTTCAATCCGAGAGTCGTTGCACCTTCGATCGGGTCCCAAGCAAGCTCCGCATGAAGTCTCCCGGTCCGGTGAATCGCCTAGCCTATGAAAGTGACCACAGCTCGATCACAAAGCTCGGAGGCCGGAGCAACCGGGTGGCCCCGGAGATGGGGCTTTCAGCTGGGAAACTTCTCCTCTCGTCCAAATGAAGGTGTAGGACCGGCCAACTCTGAGGATTGGCTCACCGTGGCAAAGTGTCCCGGTTTCTGCGTGGAATTTCGCTGAGAAATCGGGCTCGTTGGTGGGGATTGTGGCAAACCGACACCTGGGATCAACTCGCTCTAAGGATGGTGAAGCGGCTCGGAACAATTTTTGCGTAGTTTCGGCAGGTTTGTGCTCGGCTCTCCTTCGGCCGAGAGGGTGAGGGGTTTAAGTCAGGAGAGGGTGGAAGAGCCTCCCTGTGGGGAGTTAGGGCTCGGGATCACCGCTCCGGTGAGGAGAAGATCGCCCATGGTAGACCACCTGGGACTGGGGCAACAAGAAGCGAGAATTTCAATGTCGGCTCACATGCGAACTTTCGGCCATGGTGTTTTCCCGCGGCCCGGTGGCCGGCCGGCTAGCATGGGTCACCCTCAAGGTCAGGTGGGTCGTGGCCGGAGGTTTGTGCAATCAATCGGCCATGGACATGTGTAAAGGCTTGGATCCAAAGTGGAACTGGGCATGGCTGGATTTGAACCTAAATGGGTCAACCCACCCATTCGGGCTAGGTGCACCACCCAAGGCCTCGGTTTTGGCCGAGGGAAAAGTGATTTGGCTCAAGATAATCGTAGGGTCAAGTCACCATCCAAGCACAATTAGGCTTAAGCATGGTTTAGCGGAAACATGCGAAGTGGTTAATCACCTTTAGGAATTAAGGAAAGAGCCTCCTCCTTTTGCCCAAAATGGCATGGTGACATGTAAAGAGGCTCTCATGGCTTGCATATGGCTTATGCATGGCTCCATGGCTCCATTTGGCTTGGGAAAAGTAAAGTCAATTTCATGGAAATGGATTTAAGGAAAATTTTAGTATTTAGGGGCGATTTGGTACGAGGCTTGATTTGGAATTATTTGATGATGAATTTAGGACTTAGGGATGATTTTAATTGAAAGTATGATGAGGGGAAATGTCATATGGGCCTTGGAAGAATTTTGGGCTTTTTTGAAAGGGTTTTAGATAGCTTTTAAGATGGATTAGGAAAGTGGGCTTTCGAATTTTAAAATGGATTTTGGGATGAAATTTTGTAAAGAGGTTGGGCCAAATAATTATTGGGTTTAGCTCATGGATGTGTCATGAGTGACTTGAAGCAAATTTGGGCTAGTTTGGACTTGAATTGGGTTGGATTTGAATTCTTTCGGTGAATGGGCCAATGTAGGTCAAATTGGGCTAACTTGGGCCAATGTTGGGCTAGGGTTGAAATTGATGTAAAATAAATATTAAGAAATGTTTATGGGAGTGTTTCAAAGAGGTTTTGGCTTTGGTTGGGTTTTAATTTTGGGGTTCGGGCCTATTTGGGTTAGATTCTGGGTTTAGGTCAAAATCGGGCTTTTTGATTTCGGGTTGAATTCGAGTGGGGTTTGGGTCAAAATCTTGGGCAAATCATGTTAGTGTTTTGTTTATGAGGATGTTAAGGAAGGTTTAGAAAAGATTTGGGGTTAATTGGAGTTGAATTGGGTTAGTTTGGGTTAAGTTTGGGTCATGGGTCCAAATTCGGGCTTTAAGGCCCAAAGTGAAATTGGATCCAAATGTCAATCAAATTGACTTGGATTTGGTCTAAATTGGTATCGGGAATGTCGAATTGAAGTTTAGAATTGAATTGGACCAAAATTGGGGTCAATTGGGTATGTTTGGTTTGACATCGGGTCCACTTTCGGGTTAAAATGGGTCAATTGGGGGTTTTGACAAAAGTAGGGTAAATTGACAAAATTGGCCCATGGTGTAGTTGGACAAAATGAAATTGGGAATATTTGGGATTTTCTGGAATTTTCTGGGAATTTTCTGAATTTTTGGATTTTTAGGCCAAGAAGGGTATTTTGGGTATTCGGAGGGTATCGGGGGTTTTCTTGGAATTTTTGGTATTTTTGGGTATGGATGATCAATTCGAGTGATGTGGAGGTGTTTGGGATCGATTTTGGAAAATTTTAGGTAATTTGGAGATTTTGCAAAAATTGGGTAATTTCACGGTTTTCGGTAAGCTTAGTAGTAGTGGTCCCTGGGTCAAAAATCGAAAATTTGGGAAATCGAAGATCGGGTGAATTTGGGTGGGGTGAAATCATTTTGGTTGAGCCATGAAGCCATTTCAAGCCCATATGAGCTATGAAAGGACTCTATTTGAGGCATTCACTATGTTGTTCCTAACCCTCTTACCAAGGGCTTAGTGGTTAAGGACCATCCATGTGAATCACCTACACGAGTCAGGAGGTCAAGTCGGGTATGGGTGTGGTTTTAGGAAGTGTGTGGAAATGTAGTGTGTAAGGTATGTATAAGTGTAATGTGTGCGTAAGTCACCCTTCATCGCACTCAGTGCCACCTGTATGGGCCCCAAGGCCAAAGAGTCCTATAGAACTCATCCTTTAAACTTCCATATTCGATTTCAACCCTCTAGGTGATTAGGGGTCTATAGTCAAGTTTGTGGAGTTTGCAGGGAGTTTAGAAGTGGTTTGAATTTCTAAAAGGCGGGTCCCAATTCTAGTCCTCTAAGATAGTCAAAGGAAAAGCCTAAGGCTAGATCCTAAGCACTAAAAAGAAGAAGAGAAGACCTCATCAAAAACGAGGTCAACAAATGGACCCCCAATAGGTGTGGTGAGCCGACTGAGCACACCGCGCGTATCGGTGCCGACCGAAGCGATCAACAAACCAACACAGTATGTCCAAGTGACGAACTTGAGGACGAAGCAAGAGTTTCGCTGGGAGTGTCAAGTATATCTCTCGAACCGGAGATTCTCGAACTCCCGCCTGGGAAAGGAAAAGGAGGTAAATCCCAAATCACATGATCCGAGGGAATTTCGATTTAGATTTTATTTTGCTTCAATTTATGTTTTGATGTGCGAGTTTAAATTTTAGTTCGGAGTTTCAATTTAGATCAAGTTTTGTCAAAATTAATTCAAGGATTCGATTTCAAATGAAAATTGAGATTTCGAGGTTTTAGATGTAACATCTCCAACCTCGAAAGAAAATCGAATCGATTAGATCGAATCGTTGCAATGAGAAGATATCTCGCAGCAAAGTGGTGTTGGATGTAAAATCCTTAACCTCAAGAGTTTGATTTCGATGTGATGTATTTCATTGCGATAGGGAAAAGATCCTAAAGCAATGCATCTCTGGATGTAAAATCCTCGACCCAAAAGGTTGAATTTCGATGTATTTCAAAGGCAACAGGAAGAGAATCCTAAAGCAAAGGCAATTTCGATGTAAAATCCTCGACTCAAAAATTTGAATTTCGATGTATTTCAATGCAATAGAAGAGAACTTAAAGGTACTGTGTAAAATCCTCGACCAAAAGTTTGAATTCTGATGTATTTCAAAGCAATAGAAGAGAACCTAGCAAGGGCTTTGATGTAAAATCCTCGACCCAAAAGTTTTGAATTTCGATGTATTTCAAAGGCAATAGAAGAGAATCCTAAAGCAAAGGCATTCTGACGTAAAATCCTCGACCCAAAAGTTTTGAATTTTGATGTATTTCAAAGGCAACAGAAGAGAATCCTAGCAATAGGCACTTGATGTAAAATCCTCGACCCAAAAGTTTTGAATTTTGATGTATTTCACAAGTAACAGAAGAGAATCCTAAAGCAAAGTGCTAATTTCGATGTAAAATCCTCGACCCAAAAGTTTTGAATTTCGATGTATTTCAATGCAATAGAAGAGAATCCTAAAAAAGTAGCCTGATGTAAAATCCTCGACTCAAAAGTTTGAATTTTGATGTATTTCAAGGCATGTGAAGAGAATCCTAAAGCAAAGGCAGTTTCGATGTAAAATCCTCGACCCAAAAGGTTTGAATTTTGATGTATTTCAAGGCAATAGGAAGAGAATCCTAAAGCAAAGCAGCCTTGATGTAAAATCCTCGACTCAAAAGTTTTGAATTTTGATGTATTTCAACGGTAACAGAAGAGAATCCTAGCAGTAGCGTACTTGATGTAAAATCCTCGACCCAAAAGTTTGAATTTTCGATGTATTTAAATGCAATAAGAAGAGAATCCTAAAGCAAAGGCAGCCTTGATGTAAAATCCTCGACCCAAAAGTTTTGAATTTTGATGTATTTCAAAGGCAACAGAAGAGAATCCTAGCAAAGCAAGTGCTGGGATGTAAAATCCTCGACCCAAAAGTTCGAATTTCGATGTATTTCAAGGCACAGAAGAGAATCCTAAAGCAAGCAAGCCTTGGATGTAAAATCCTCGACCCAAAAGATTTCGAATTCTCGCGAGATCTAGAAGATCGGATTCGAGATTCGATGAGATCAATTGAATTCGACGAGATCTAGTACTGAAAGATCGAATTGGAAATTTGAAATTTGAAGGATGAGTTCGAACTCGATCGAAACTCGATTTAAGATTTGATTTGAATTTGGAAGATCAAATTCGAAACTCGATCGAGAGTGGATTTAGATTTCGATCGAGAATTCGATTTGAGATTCGAAAAGATCGAAATTTGATTCGAATTGGAAGGATGGAATTTGATTTTGAAGTTGATTTCGTTTATCTTTTAATGGTTCAAATTTTATTTTGTTGTTTATTTAATGTTCATGTGAACTTGGTGTTTGTCATTTTTCAGATTTTTTTTTAGAAAGTTTTCTTTTATTCTCTTTTTTTTTCTTTTTCTCGTTCTTCGCTCAAGTTCATTTAACTTTAATGGCGTTTCCCAATCAATTTCGCACAAAAGAGGTGAAGGCCAAAAACGCGACATGGTCACTTTCATTCCAATCATGTTGAAAATACGTCGTACAACTCGATCCGGAATATATTTCATACAATCCATGTAGACTCAAACGGATCGTGTATGATCTTTATTGATCCATCAAAAGCATCATCTCGTCAAAAATCCATAGTACCGGATAAGGAGGTACATGGTCAATAACATCACCTTCCAAGCCATCCTCGGCAAGGATGCCTACTGGATGTACATCGGAGGTGTGATATTTCCCATGTAACTCACACTCGTAAGGCCGAGGTTCTCAGCTCCGGATCCGTCGGGAAATGGTAAGGTATTTTGTCGTCGTCCATCCTCCCGAAAGTAACCGAGATTCGCTCCACTCGGCACCCCCGTATGCAATGCTTTGCGATATCCGCTCCGTTACCTGCAGCATCATGACGGAACCCACCAGTAAAGGTATCTTTACCGGCCCTCTGAACTCACCCGGCCTCGCTATCCGGAGGTCGCATCCGAATACGATGTTACACTCATTCAAGAAAGAGACCGTGCAGTAAAGGTCCGACGAAGTCGTGATGATCAATATGTGGGGGTATGCATCACCCCGTTCGTAGATGTTCGATAATGCAGCTATCGGGCATGCAATCCGCTAGCGTACCCTCCATGTTATCAATCTTTTCACCATTCTCTCGATAACTAATGGCATCGGATCTACTCGCCCATGACGAAGTATCCCCGGTGGGTTTCCTTCCCGTCTTCAAAGCAAGTCAGAAGCAAAGATCCGCATCGTATCGTGATTCTTCCTTTCCCCGGCATCCATCTCCCGGGTTCCGAGTATGTGTTTTCTCAGTGCGGCTCGCTTCGCCCATTCTTTTCGGATCCCTTGACACAATTCACAATTTGTCGTTGTTCATACTTCCGAGAATACGTCGGTGTGTAGCTCGAGGCCTTCTAGTATGTTGATTCTTCTTCCTTTAATTCTCTCGAAGTATTCGAAAGTTTTCTTTTCAACATTCTCGCATCCTCTCCAGCCTCGTATTCCGAATGATCTCGCGATGGCGAGGCCTCGTGACGTATTGTGGGATATATGGTTCAATCCCTTCACGTTCCCCCGCATACCCCGCTCCTCGTGATGATACCCGTCGGACATCCCCCGGGTCGCTTCCGCAACAAGGTCATGCACCGCCGGTGGTTCTATCCGATGGCGTGGTAGCCTTCTTCTTCTCCGATCTTTCCGGAGATTTCCCCGGTTCTTTCGTTATTCCCAGAGCCGGCCTCCTTTTTCGTGTTCCCGGTGAACCGTGTCCTCGAAATGTATGTGCCGGCATTAGCAACTGTCTCGTCGCGCCGGTCCGCAGCCTAGTTTTGTTAACATTTTACTGGATGCGGCGATTCTTATTTCTTCGTTGCGCGTCGCGAGAGTAGCCCTCCGAACTTCTCGCATCTCTCGGCGGCGCGGCGCCGACAAGCCCGCCTCCGCCGTAGCTGACTACGGACTTCATTTTCTTGTCTTCTTCGGTGTTTGCTTTTCTTTTCTCGTTGTTGGATTGGTGGCTTGGGCCACCCACTTTCATCACCGTCTCGCCCGGTAGTTCTTCTGCTAACTCGGGACCCGGCCACTTTCCTCGTATCAGTAGCCCGCCGGTGCGAAATCCGAGTCAATCTCGATTATCGCTCCATCTTTCACCCTCTTTCATCGAGTGCAAGGCTTACGCCATTCTTAAAGTTCAAGACCAACCGCCCGTTCGACATTTCCCCGCGAAAAGACAAGGAAAAGGATCAGGGCTGTACTAAGAACAAGAACATTAAGAAAATGTTTATTAAAGATACATTTTTTCATTATTCTTATATTTTGAAATTTAACAGGAATGAAGTAGGATAAGATCCGGAAAGAGATCTTGATTTGGAGAAGGAAACAAGGAAAACTTAATTATCATGATTTTATTTATCTTAGCACATTTTATTATTTTTGGGTTCTGACCCAATCACAAGTAATTACTTTCACCCGTGTTTCTTAGGATGAAGAATTCATTCCTTCGAAACATCAGTAGACATAATATTTTTTCAAGTATCGTCCGTCGATCGGAAGCATATGTCGTTCTCCCCGGCAATTCACTAGCCGGTAGAACCTCCCGAGTATACCGCTTCAACCACAAACGGTCCTTCCCAAGTGGGTTCAAATTTTCCTCCCATCTCGCGTGTGCAAGAATGTGTCTCGAGAACGAGAACTAAGTCACCAACTCTCAAGGTTCTCGGCGACCCGCTTGTCAGCGGCTCGAACCATCTTAGCTTCGGTATAGTTCTAAATCTCCGTTGCGCCGCAAGTCTTTTCCCTTCCAAGCTTTCTAATTCTTCGAGTCGTAATCCGGCGTTTTCTTCTCGTCGTGATCTTATTTGCAACTCGCAATTCCGAGTGAAGGAAGCCGAACCTCTAAAGGTAACACCGCCTCGACCCATACACCGCAGCGTAAGGTGTAGCTTCGAGTAGGAGTTCCGAAGGTCGTCCGCAGGCCCATAAGGCTTCTAACAATTTCTCGTGCCAATTTCTCTTATTATCGTCCAAGGTTTTCTTTAAGATTCGAACGAGAGTTTTATTAAAAGCCTCGCCGAGGCCGTTTGCTTCGGGTAGTAAATTGTCGAGTATCGCCGCCGATTCCGTGTCTCCCGACAAAATTGTCGATTTGTGTGCTTCTCGAATGCCGACCCATTATCCGAGATGATCCCGCGCGGCACTCCGAAACGGCAGACAACTCGGTTCTCGAAAACCAGAAGACGTGGTGTGCTTTCACTTCTCTAAGCGGAACCGGCTCGCCCACTCGGAAAAGTAATCCGTAGCCGCAAGAATGAAACGATGTCCTTCAAGATTGCGTGGTTCTATCTGGACCCACTATATCCGTGCCCCAACATTCAAATGGCCACGACGCAATTGCTCTGCAAGCACATTCGGAGGTCGTGCAGAACCACCCGCGCACTCGCATCGGTGGACGCCTTCGGCGATTTTCATGCGCTCGGTCATCATCGAGGGCCGTAGTACCCTAGTCTTTTAATTTTCATTTTCATCTTCGGACCCGACTCGGTGAGCGCCACGCAGTCCCGAATGCACCTCTTTAACAATTCTCACGGCCTCGTACCCGCTTGTGCACCTTAGCCACATTCGATCAAAAGACCTTCCGTATAATGTGTTGTTTATTAATGCGTAAGATCGCAGTTCTTTTCGATCCGATGGCCAGCCGACCTATCGTCCGGTAGCTTTCCCGTTTCGGTAGTAGTCTCATCAACGGCCGTCGCCAATCTTCTCGTGTTTTCTCATCACCGTCGCAACCGATTCTTTTTCTTCTCTCGATTTGTGTATCATGTCTATGTCAAGCCGTGATAGGACCCGACGTCCGTGAACCGACACTTCCACTCGATTCATCTTGCAAATGTGCAAATTCTTTTGCGAGATCGGCTAAAGCATCTCGCTAAAGCATTCTCTTTTCTAGAATTTTGTAGATCGTCACATTCGGAATCCGTTCCAACAACTGTATGGCATACCGGAAGTATTGTTCGAGTCTCGGTTTAAAAATCTCCGTATCGTCCTGCGATCCGTCGAATGATTAACCGTGAATCCCCGCAGATGCTCGATGTCTCGTTATCCCCATTCGAATGGTTAATTCCAATCCCGTTATGAGGGCTTCGTATTCCGCTTCGTTGTTCGTACACGGTTCCGTCAAGTGGTAGGAGTATCTTAACATCCCCCGCTCCGGTGTTATAAAGATTAGCCCGATTCCTCGCCTTACCGGCACTATCACTTGCGATTCTTCGTCTTTGTGTGCCGAAGATGCTCCGTCGAAATACAATTCCCAACGTCGATCATCGTGGTCTTCTAGGCTCATTATTCGTTCATCCGGCGCATCGTCATCGAGAGGAGATTCGGCCGCAAAGGGTGTGCCGCGAGGAAGTCCGCTAAGACTTGTCCCTTTACGCACGCAGAGGCACGAAAGTTATATCGAATTGCAATAATATCATCAACCATCCGGCAAGTCTCACGGAAAGTGTTGGACGAGTCATCAAGTATCGCAATGGATTAAACTTCGAGATCAAGTCGACCTTACGAGAAAGCATGTAGTGCCCGAGCTTTCGAGCGGCGAAGATCGTGGCCAAACAATGCTTTTCAATTGCGGGATACCTTACCTCCGTCGGAAGTAAACGACGGCTTAAGTAGTAAAGAGCATTTTCTTTACCCTCATCATCGACCCTGCCAACATGGCTCCGAGAGAGTCGTCTAAAGCCGCGGTGTAAAGTATCGCCGGCCTACCCGAGACTCGGGGCCGCTAAGACAGGAGGTGTCATTAAATATTGTTTAATGTCTTCGAAGGCCTTCTCGGCATTTCTCTTCCCAAATAAATTTGGCGTCCTTTTTAACTAAGTGCCGAGAAAGGCCGACACCTACCTCGACATGTTCGAGATAAAGCGTCGAAGATATGCCACCTTCCTCGAAAAGATCGTAGTTGTTTTAAGGTTTTCGGGAGGCGGCATTTCTAAGATGGCTTTAATCTTCTCCGGTCGATTTCAATTCCACGATGTCGGACAACGAATCCTAAGAATTTCCTGAGGTGACGCCGAAGGCGCATTTTAAGGGATTCATCTTAAGGTTAAATTGTCTTAATCGTTCGAAAACAATTCTCAAATCATACAGTGTGGTTTTCCTTTACTTTGCTTTCGATGACGACATCGTCCACGTAAGCACTCGACTTGATCGTGGATGAGATCATCAAAAATTCTCGTCATTGCTCTTCGGTAGGTCGCTCCTGCGTTCTTCACTCCGAATGGCATCACCGTGAAGAAAATACTCCGATCGGCGTTCGAATGCCGTAAGCTTTTCATCTTCTCGGAGCCATTTTTATCCGGTCGTATCCCGAAGATCCATCCATGAACGAGAATATTTCATGTGTCGAAGCAATATCGATCATCAGCTCCGGAATCGGCAGAGGGAATTCATCTTTTCGGACATGCTCGTTTAAATCTCTCGAAGTCCACACAAATTCCGATCCGACCATTCTTCTTCTCGATCGGCACCACATTGGCTAACCAAGTCGGTATTGTTCTTCACGTCGACAAATTTAGCGTCTATTAGCTTTTTAACTTCGGCTATGACTTGTTGTTCGATTTCTAGTACGCATTCTTCTCGGGACCTCGTCCGACCTGAATGTAGCAGGATCCACTCCTAGCTTATGGACCGCAACCTCCGGAGCTAATCCCGGCATTTCATCGTAGCTCCAAGCAAAATAAGCTTTTAAATTCCATTAATAACTCGATTATTTCTTCTGAGTCTTCTTTATCGAGTAAGGAGCTAACAAAGGTAGGTCTAGTGCTCTTCGCTAGCACCCAAGTTAACTTCCGTTAACTCATCTATCGTGGATTTAATTTCTTCTTCGAATTCCGTGGAGCGTCTCCACTCAGGAATCTTCGAGTTCGTCCGTAGTTTCCATGCAGCTTTCATCGGACTTGCAAGTGACAACCAAGCAAAATTCGCATCGTCAATCGACCCTACCGTGCCGAATCCGAGTCCATACTTCGAATCGGGAGGACGACCGGAGTTATTCCATAACTTTTCAAAATGTTGTGATCGGCCTCTCGTCCATCGTCGAGGTAAGAAACCACGTTGAATTAAATTTCGAACACAGTGAGAGTACCACTCAAAAGGTAATTCCATTAATTCCGATGAAGTGACATCTTCGAATTGTACATTATTTTCGCTTTGGAGGAAGAAGCACCACTAGTAGAATTTGATCGGCTTAGCACCGTCACTACGTACCTCTTCGACCTCCATACCCTCGATCTTATTAGAATGGATCGGAGTTAGGGTCATAGTATGTACGTAGTGGTTAATCTTCTCGTACATCGATTTGTATTCTTCGTTCTTTTCATCTTCGAGGAGATCTTCGTATTGCGGCTTCTTTCGACTTATTGTTGCCGCTTCTTGCTCGATTTCTTTTCTTCTTCGAACTATCTTCCCAATCAACATTGATGGCCGGTTTCTTCTCGTCCAATCGTCCTAGTGTCTCTACCACGGCCTCGTCCCCGCCTCGACCTCGGATGCGAGTTGTGGAGAAACCTTCACCATCTCGCCGAAGGGAGTGGTGAGTGATCGTTGGACTAGAACTTCGTGTTCTTCGTTGTCCCGAACTTTCTTCGCTTCATTTGTTACGGTATCTCCGGAGAAGATTGTTTTCTTTGGCGTGCATAATAAGCCGCATCTTCATGGATTCCAATTTCATGTACGGAGAATGGTTGTAAGTCTCCTTTGATGCAATCGTTCTCCTCCATCGTAATATTTGATGCACCGATGCGGAGATGATGGTACCATCCCCGTTTTCATGTATCCATGGTCGGCCCAAGAGAGCGTCGAACGACGTTTCGAATCGATTATATGAAATTTTGCGGTTGTCTTTGCTAAATCACCGGTCTTCATCGCAGCGTTATCGACCCGAGGGCTCTTTCTCCTTTCTCGTCGAATCCTCTTAATAACATTTTGTCGCGCCTCGAGCTCACGAGCATCAATTTCCAAGTATGCTAGTTGTTCGAAGACTCATTATATTGATCGATGCTCCCGGATCCACCAATACTCCTGAGAGCGTAAACTTCCCAATTGTAATCGAAATGTACAACGGCTCGGTCGTGATCCGCCGTCCCAAGTAGAGGTCATTGTCCGCGAAGGTGACACCTCGCCGTTCCTTTAACGAGCAAACCTCATCCAAGGAATCTCCCGCCATTCGAGCTAAGCAAATTTCCGGATCAAGCAAGGCCTCGATCGCAGCTTCTCTCATCTCCTTCGATAAGATGAGAGCATCGTAAATGCTCGGCTTGGCCTGCAGCTTCCTAAGATGGCCAAGCACGTTGTAGTCCACTTTTGCTCTCCCGTGTCTCCGCTTCTTCTCGAATGGGCATGTCTTCTCGCCTGGGTTGGTTCTTCGAACAACCACCGCTTCTCTTCGTCTTTTCGGACCCATTCTCGGAGGTAGAACTTTTCCACTTCTTAGGTCGACTTCGTAATTTCTTCCGAATCTAGTATCGAGTTTGCTTCGTGTCTCCTCCCGAACCGGAATGATCGGCTCTTCCTGATTATCTTCCAAATCCGAAGGCTCTAACTCTATCGTAACCGGAGCTCCTCGAAACTCACGTATAGATCCGTTGCTCGTCGAACTCTCGTAGCCTCCTCGATGATGTCTTCTTCGTCATTTTGATCGTCGAGATCATGTATGATTCGAGAATTGTCGTCGGTATCGAAATCGACGCCCGGATTGTCGCTAGTTACGTAATCGTTAGAAATGACCAAAACGTAGCCAACGCCATCACCCTTATCATTATATGATCCCACCGAAGTGAGCAGCATAATCATACAAAAATCGAGGTTCGAGGGATTTCTCCCCCGAATCGGAAACAACTATCCTAGGATAAGCAGCCCCTAGCCTAGCCTTAGGAATCTCGTGCCCCTCTTCTTCGTCAATTTTCTTCTTCTCTTCGATTTTCTCCTCGTCGAGGTGGTTCTTCTATCGCAAGTGATAAGCACTCGGCTTAACGTGTCTCGAACTCCGAATCGAAGCTCGCACCGAAGCGGTTCGGATGTCGTCTAAAATCTTCTTCGAAGATCTCGTCCAGTGCGTAGTCCATCCATCGTCGCCTGCATGTGGATCTATCGGATGACGGGATCGGCCGAGATAACATCGACGAACCTCCTTTCCGGGGTTCCTTCATGTACTCCTTCGGATCGTTATATTTCCTTTCCGAAGGTTGTCGCTCGAGCCAACTTTCGAAGGTAATGCAGCCTTCTATCTTGTGCCCAAGCATCCGATGGTAGGGGCAAAAGTCGGGATCACCTTTCTTGTCGACTTCCTCCGGTCTTTCGGCTCCTGCACTGGAAATCTCGGAGTTTTCATTAAGCTACGGAACATCTTTGGTACTCGCTTCATTTTCGAACGGATATTCTCTCGCTCGAAGCTCCCTCAATGTACGTTGCGACGAGACGGTTGTTCATACCGCGGAGACGATCGATAGCTGGACCGAGGTTGCCGGTAATTTTGTCGTGGTTGCCGCGGCCGTTCTGTGGTATTTCAGCATCGGCTTGTTCGCCTTTGTCAACCGCCGCAACGACCCCGCATTTCTTTTCGAAAGTCTTCACCGGCTTCGCTTGTCCGTCTTGTCGGCAAAACTTAATTGCTTCGCCTCTTCTTGCAAGCTTCCGCCTCGCTTAACAACTTCTCAAAAGTCTTAATAGGAATCCCTCGAGGAGAAGTGCTATCGGCCGTGAATGCTTTTAAGCAAGATGCCGACCGCATGTTGTTCTTGCATTCGTGGTTCACACTTCATACTTAAATTTCTCCATCGAAGTATGTAATCCACTAGAGTTTCATTCGGCCTTTGTTTCTCTACCACTAAATCACCTATAGTGATGTGGTGCCGAGCTCCGCAAATCGCTTAATGAAGAGGCTCTCTAGCTCGAGAATGTCTTTACGGTATCCGTCGGGTACCCCGCATACCCGCCGAAGGCGATTCCCGACGCATCGGCTAACGAACCGTCGGAAGAGTAGCGCATCGCTCCCGCCCGCATCGCAACAACCGGCACGAAAGTGTGCAACATGCCGTCGGGGTTCCTTGCCCGTCGAAGGTCTTAAACAGAGGCGGCACGAAGCCCTTTCGGTATCGGATAGTGCCGACCCTTCTCCGGCAAGGCCTACCCGTCCGAATAGATGTCCCGTTCTTCGATTGTGCTAGGGCTTCTCGCACTCGCCGTTCTACCAAGTTCTCGATATCCTTTTCAGTGATCATACTTCGTGTTGTATCCTTTTTCACTGTCATCCCCATCGACGGATGTAATTTCCTTCCTCCGTCTACGAGGTGAACGACTTCTGGGGTGTCTCTCATGTGGTCGTACTTCGACTTTGGAGAGCGGCTAGAGCCATGGCCATCTCTTCCATCCTCTTCGCCATTCGAGCGATCGTGTCGTCCTTTTCCCGAAGCCGTCTCTTCACCGGGCCCGCTCCTTCTTCGCGGCCGCAGGAGCACCTCGAGAAGCCGATGAGGCTCGTGTCTCAACCATGTCGATTTCTCGCATATTCGTCGTCTCATGAACTCCGATGAGTCGATCTCATCTCCGAACTTTTCTTCTCTTTCTTTTGCCAACCGTCTGATGTCGGCTCTCAACTTTTCCATGGCATCTTCTAGCGAGCTTTCGTGTATTCGTGGTTGTCATGCGATGGTCGTCGGTCCTTTTTCACGAGTCCCCTTCATCGCAAGAAGCACTTTCTTCGCATTCCACCTCCTCGGGCGAGACTTTCTCTCTCAGCCGTCGTTTCGCCTCAATCGCCCCGTAGTGGGACGCCACACCATCCTTCTGAAGCAAGCAGAGGTCTCAGCGACCGCACTGGTCTATCTACCAAATGCCGGAAGGTGGTATCCTCCCTAATCTGTAATCCCGATACTACGACAGCGGCGGCTAGCCTTCATTCTCTTCGTTGGCTTTTCTATCATGATCTGACGGTTCTACTCTGGGCCCAAGACGGATTCGACCCAAGCACCCGCCCTATCCTTCGTAGAATCTCCGACACTGGCGCTTTTCCTTCCTTGCGCCTTTTCTACCAAAGTTCTGCAACGAGCAAACGGCGTAGCTTCCGGTTCTTTCTCGCGGCTATCGTCGTAGTATGCTGGCCGTGGTAATGTGGCAAGAATCTTTCGAACATTCTCTTCATCCTCCGCGGCGGAGAGGGGATGGAACCCGCTTCCTCCCAAAAGTGGTATGTAGTCGCAAAGGGTGTATATTCTGCAACTGTGTATATTCTGGTAACTCTGGAATTTCCTCCAGGAAGGCAATCTCAGCAGCTCTCCGGCTTCCCGGCGATCCTTCTATTTCTATTTCTTCTTGTCGTTTGTTGACAGACATGAATCTTCGAACCGGACCCGATTTCGAAGACAAGGTCTTACAGAAGATCCGTACCCTCCACGGCAATGTGTTTATCATAGCTTCCGGATTCCTTTCCCTTCGATTCGCGTAAGTCCGGGCAAGTGCAAACAACTAGACCAGCAAGGGTAGTGAGAATGCTCCTCCCGCGGACAAGCAAGATTCTCCTAGTCTGGACCCTTCAGCAGGAGGAAACTCTGGGTCGACCTAAGGTCGAACTCCAGCAGCGGGTTCCTCGCTCCGCATACCTCGTTCGTCGAGGCAAAGAGGAGACGTCAGCGACCTCGACGTTCGTATTTTCAAATCCTCGTCCAAACCGGATGACCCCATTGTCGGTAGTCCATCCTTACATGACATACAAGTCCAACTCGTCTGATGAAGGAGAAAATCTGCCTGGGCTTCCATTTCTCAAGGTGGATTCTGGCTGTCAGTCCTCAAGTTATGCTTCTTTTCTTCGTGACGAAAAGAAAGGAATCAAAAGAGTCCGAACTCATTCTTTGTTCATGTATTTATAAGAAGGAATTATTTGTTAAAAGAATCACTTATTAGAGGGTTTGTTTATTTAGAACTAAACGTTCAAAGGTGTAGAAGGTAAGGAATCCGATTCAGAAGGAAAAGAAAGTCTTAAGCAAGACTTCTCGACTCGAAGGATCACTCCTAAACTAACACCTATCGGGGTCCACCCCACCTCGTAAATGAGGTAAAAGGATCTCGAACCTCTCTCGTTTAGGGGTGTCTAAACAAATGGCTCCTAAATCCGAGAGAATGTCGGCTATACTTGCTCAAGATAGAAATGAACATAGTATTCCAATGGAAAGAAGGGTAGCTCGATCCATTAGTGATACTGGATACACTACCGATTTTTGAAAGCGAACTATTCGATTATAACGGAGAGAGGAATATTCCTCACGTGAGTCGCCGTAAACTCGTCGCATATTTTTAGGTCGTGTGTTTTATTTCGAAAGTGGTCGCCTAACGTAAGTTGTCGGCAAATTTTTTAATTTAGTTTAAATAAATAAATCGAAAAGTAGTATTCGATTTTGAAAATAATTTTAAGTTCGAAAAATTTTAAGATATGAAATCAAACCGATCTCACATCCCAAATAAGCTTATATAAACGAATACCACACCACAAACCGTGTATCTATCCCTAAGGATAGACACACCGCTCGATGGTGGGGCTCGATTAAATAAACTAGAAGATTTGTGACATCCGTTCGGTCCGCGAACCAATTTTATAAGCCGACAAGTTTCCCGCTTAATATGAAAACATTAAACAGTGGTTTATATTACTCCGGGTTCTTTAAAATTCCCTATAAGGGCAAGCCCCTATAGCTTAATTACATCTTAAGTGACGGAATCACCTAAGAAAACTCTCGATAATAATCAATGATTCTCGCTCTCAAGAATTTCAAAGTTTAAGGTTTTCAAAGATCGAATTTTCGAGTTTCAATAGTGGAATGGATCAAATTTTTGGAACATTTTGTTTCGTGAATCCAAAGGAAGAAAGGCAGGAGAAATCACCGATTCGAAGTGAACTTCGATAATTTCCCGACTATCCTATCGTTCGTCTCGAATTTAGGAAAGTCCTAATGTTTATTCGATATTTCAATCTCGCCAATTTCAATTAATTGTGGCTTATATTTGTATGATAAAATCAAACAAATAACCTAGAAGATGCGAGGGTTTATTGTCGTATCGACGACTACCTCGGAATCCTAAGACCTGCTAGGGCTTAATTTGCAATGCAAATGCCTAACGAAGAGTCGAGGATTTATGTCGCACTGTGCAAGCTACCTCGAAGTCCTACGGTTTGGTTGCTTTAATTCTAAGAAAGTTTTACTGAAGTAGCACTCGTGTTTCGCCGATGACGATGGTCGTGCCGCCCACCATGCTCCGAGCTCCTTGTTGTCGCAGAGGTTTAGTTTTAGAAATCATAAATCGTGAGTCGAGAAAAGTGTTTTGGTTTGTAGAAAATCTTAATTTCCAAGTGTTTTTTATGTTTTATTTAAAACAAATCTTAAAGTCGATTATAACGACACCTGCTAAGATCCCACTCGTTCCATCCTTCCGCATCATTATTTTTATCGGATTCACTTAGTCCGTATGAATTTGCTAAACTCAACCGAATGAGTTCCACACTTTCATTTAGACCGCTGAAATCCCGTTAAGAACACGTAGGTTACATCATCCGAGGTATTCCCGATCATCCAACATGACGTTTTAATTTAGTCGCAATCGTAGTTTTGTGTTCCGTTTGTGATTAAATTTCGAGTTGTTTTATATTTCGAAATGTCGCGGCGTGAATTTTATCTCGCAATGACTTTTAACTTAATTTTGGTTTCGCTTTAGTGGCTATCCTAAAGGTGCGGGTTTTCATGCAACACGTTGTTTTATCATGCAAGAAAAGTAAACGCATTGCACAAAGTAATCGCAATAAAGTAAATCGCAAGAAAGTAAATTGCAAGAAAGTAAATCGCAATAAAATAAAAGCGTACCCTGAGGGTCTTCCCGTCATCCCAAGCCGCACTTAAAACACAATTAGAATATTTAAGCAAGTTCCTAGTAAAGCTAGTGGGAAAGGTTATGGTTTTCTACCAAATTCCTAATCCTATAAATCTAGTCATTTCCTATGACGTTCTATGTTCTTTGTGTTTCGTTTAAGGACGATTTTCTTCATCAAAGAATAATCAAATTCAATCGTTCTTATAAATATCCTATCATATCGAGAAAGTGCTTAAGAAGGATCTTAAACATCTTTTCAATATTTCTAGGATTGTTTTAAGTCCAAATGAATTTAATTATATAAATGAATCGATCGTCCGAGGTTTTCAAGTCTTCGTTAACTCGCTCAGCTGAACTATGACATTCGAATATCCTATGAGTGAAGTAACACTTCACTTAATGTTCTATTTGTGAGTTATAATAATCAAAGCTTTCAAGCGGTAAATTAGTATTCAAATGACTTGATTTAAGTTAAAGAGTTTAAATTTGAATAAGTGTTCAAGTTGTTTTATATTTAATTTCTTTTATGTCTTAGGTGATGTTATATTTAATTTAACTTAATTTAATCGAGTTTTAATTTAGCTTAACATAATTCAATTTAATTCGACTCGGTGTTTAATTAATTTGATTTGATTTAACTTTAATTTAATTATTTAATTTAATTTAATTTAATTTTAATTATTTAATTTAATTTAATTTAATTGTTTAATTTAATTTAATTTAATTATTAAATTTAATTTAATTTAATTTGTTTGATTTAATTTAATTTAATTTTAATTAATTTAATTTAATTGTTTAATTATTTAATTTAATTTAATTATTTAATTTAATTTAATTTTAATTAACTTAATTTAATTGTTTAATTTAATTTAATTTAATTATTAAATTTAATTTAATTTAATTTTTAAATTTAATCTTAATTTAATTTATCTTTAATTTACTTTATTTTTAATTTTAATCGAAATTAAGTCTTTTAATATTTTAAATTTGAGTTATCATTTTAATTAAAAATCGAGTATTAGCTGATATAATTAATTTAGGGATTTTTTAAATTAAAGAATAAATCTCTTCCTAATAAAGATCCCTTATTTTAATAATTCCAATTTTATTATTCTTCCAAATTTAATCTATTATTTAATTAAAGTTTAATCATTTTAAAATTATTTAATGGGTTTCTACCCTTTAATTATTTAAATTTCAATCATCCAAATCAGATTAGGATCAAATATTTTACTTGTTGATTTTTTATTGAACCTAAAGTTTTAATTAAGGATTAAAGATTTTAATTACCATTTTACCCTTTAAGCTTAATAATTTCATAACTCACTAAATCGAACTCAAATGAACTTGAAATTTTTATGTGACTTTACTCATATGTCAATAAAGACATGAGAGGAGAAAATGTGATTTTTCTGTATTTAATTTATTTATATAATTATTTTTGGTGAAAATAGAGATTTTCAAGGAAAATTTGATAACATGACCAAGGGAAAAGTTTCTGTCCTTAAGAAAATTAGGGGACATTCCTAATGACCAGAGAAGCACTTGGACCAATTTTGGTGATTTTTTGAATTATATTATTATTTATTATAATTATTTTGAGTTTTGGAGTGTTAATTAATTTAAAAATAAGATAAATGTTGAAAAATGGATTTTATATTTTTCAAAAATCTCTCTGATATTAAGGAAACCAGAGAAACAAATTTTGCAATTTTCTGATTTTTCTATGATTTATAATAATTATTTTAGTGAAAATGCTGTAAAATACATTTTTTTAATTTTAAAATTACCCTAGTGGCTTTAAAATTTAATATCTCACTAAATAGACTCTAGGAAAAATGTGGGATTTGTTCCTAAGTGATTAAAATTCAAAATGTGACATTTTGGTGAATTTTATTATTTTTGTGATTTTTATTATTTTTTAATTATTAAAAATATTAAAATATTATTAAAAATCAACTTTTTTAGAAAATTGAAATTTTAATTTTCTTGGGTTCTCCTGATATCAGAGAGGCTCCAAAACCAATTTGGTGAATTTTTAAAAAGTATTTTAAAAGTTATGAATTTTTAAAGTTTAAAATGGCTAAGTGGCTTAATCAACCCAATTAGTGGGCTAACCAAGTCCAATCGACTTCAAATTTTTATGTGGATTCCTCTCGATCCTAAAGGTCAGTGGAGAATTGATTTCAAGTCAATTTGATGCCTGGTTAACTCTAATTAATTAAAGACCTATTTTAGGTGTTTAAGCCAATTAGGTTAATCTGAGTGAATTAACTCAAGTCCTATTTTTCCTGTAGTTCTCTCGGTCATAAGGAACATCACCAAATATTTCTAGAATTTATTTCACAACATGCTAATTTTTGAATTAAAATACTCAAAACAAGAACATGCATTTCGAAAAATAAATAACTTTTCACAGAGATGGCTCTCCGACCTCGGAAAATTCGTGAATGTTCCCAAGTTCGTAGGCTTCAAAAGCCCTATGGTCTCATGCCATGGTGAATTGTATACATGCATGGAGAATTAAATGTATGCAGAGAGTAAATAAATCATAAAAAATAAAATACTTAATTAAATTAAATGATTTCTTTTCCACATTATTCTCCTCTCGTTCACCGAGCAAGAGGGTATTTTTATTTTATTTTTGTGATTTTTCTACACGTAGATATGAATTTTCAAGTTTAGTGAATTAAATAAATATAAAAATACCCTAATTTTCTATTTATCCACGCGCGCCGCGTCAACCCTCGGCAGCCTCCGAAACGCCGCGTGTCGCGCTCCCATTCGACGCCGCCATCCGAGTCGCAGCCCGGCCCCGCGGTTCTCGTACCGTCTCCCGGTCCGACGCAATCCCCGCCGTCCGTGCGCGCGTGTATCGAATGGACGCGCATCCGTTCATCGTCCCCAAGTGTTCTCACCCGAGAGCCGTCCACACTAAATCCCTAAGATCTCACTCGATTCTCAATGGATTTTCATGTTCTTATGCTTCTACGGATTCGTCTCTCAAGAGACGAACACATCTATACGGCTAACATGCATCGAAACCAAGGCATTCGAAATGGAGAATCTCCGTAAGCTCCGGGATGAATAAGCTAACTCATACCTTAGCTCGCAGAAGTGCGGCTTCAATCCGAGAGTCGTCGCACCTTCGATCGGGTCCCGCAAGCTCCGCATGAAGTCTCCCGGTCCGTGAATCGCTCTAGCTATGAAAGCGACCACGCCCGATCACAAAGCTCGGAGGCCGGAGCAACCGGGTGGCCCGAGATGGGGCTTTCAGCGGAAACTTCTCCTCTCGGTCCAGCCGAAGGTGTAGGACCACACAATCTGAGGATTGGCTCACCGTGGCAAAGTGTCCTGGTTTCGGGTGGAATTTCAACGAGAAATCGGGCTCGTCGCGGGATTGTGGCAAATCGACACCGGGATCAACCGCTCTAAGGATGGTGAAGGGCTCGGAACAATTTTGCGCAGTTTCAGCAGGTTCGTGCTCGGCTCTCCTTTGGCCGAGAGGGTGAGGGGTTTAAATCAGAGAGGGCGGAAGGCCTCCCATGGGGAGTTAGGGCTCGGGATCACCGGCTCCTGGTGAGGAGAAGATCGCCATGGTAGCCACCGGGATCGTGGCGCCTAAGCAAGCGAGAATTTCAATGTCGGCTCACATGCGAACTTTCGGCCATGGTGTTTTCCGCTGGCTCCAGTGGCCGCCGGCCAGTGCATGGGTCACCCTCAAGGTCGTGGTCGTGGCCTGAGGTTTGTGCAATCAATCGGCCATGGACATGTGTAAAGGCTTCGATCCAAAGTGGAACGTGGCATGGCTGGATTTGAACCTAAATGGGTCAACCCACCCATTCGGGCTAGGTGCACCACCCAAGGCCTCGGTTTCGTCGAGGGAAAAGTGATTTGGCTCAAGATAATCAAGCAGGGTCAAGTCACCATCCAAGCACAATTAGTGCTTAAGCATGGTTTAGCTGGAAACACTGAAGTGGTTAATCACCTTTAGAATTAAGGAAAGAGCCTCCTCCTTTTGCCCAAAATGGCATGGTGACATGTAAAGAGGCTCTCATGGCTTCGTATATGGCTTATGCATGGCTCCATGGCTCCATTCGTTCGGGAAAAGTAAAGTCAATTTCATGTGAAACGGATTTAAGGAAAATTTTAGTATTTAGGGGCGATTTGGTACGAGGCTTGATTCTGGAATTATTCGATGATGAATTTAGGACTTAGGAATGGATTTTAATTGAAAGTATGATGAAGGGAAATGTCATATGGGCTTTTGGAAGAATTTTGGGCTTTTCTGAAAGGTTTTAGACGGCTTTTAAGATGGATTAGGAAAGTGGGCTTCGAATTTTAAAATGGATTTTGGGATGAAATTTTGTAAAGAGGTTGGGCCAAATAATTATTGGGTTTAGCTCATGGATGTGTCATGAGTGACTTGAAGCAAATTTGGGTAGTTTGGACTTAATCGGGTCGGATTTCAATTTTCGCGAATGGGCCAATGTAGGTCAAATTGGGCTAACTTGGGCCAATGTTGGGCTAGGGTTGAAATTGATGTAAAATAAATATTAAGAAATGTTTATGGGAGTGTTTCAAAGAGGTTTTGGCTTTGGTTGGGTTTTAATTTTGGGGTTTGGGCCTATTCGGGTTAGATTCGGGTTTAGGTCAAAATCGGGCTTTTTGATTTCGGGTTGAATTTGAGTGGGGTTTGGGTCAAAATCTTGGGCAAATCATGTTAGTGTTTTGTTTACGAGGATGTTAAGGAAGTTTTAGAAAAGATTTGGGGTTAATTGAGTCGAATTGGGTGAGTTTGGGTTAAGTTCGGGTCATGGGTCCAAATTCGGCTTTAAGGCCCAAAGTGAAATTGATCCAAATGTCAATCAAATTGACTCGGATTTGGTCTAAATTGGTATTGGGAATGTCGAATTGAAGTTTAGAATTGAATTGGACCAAAATCGGGGTCAATCGGGTATGTTTGGTTCGACATCGGGTCCACTTTGGGTTAAAATGGTCAATTTGGGGGTTTTCGACAAAAGTAGGGTAAATTGACAAAATTGGCCCATGGTGTAGTTGGACAAAATGAAATCGGGAATATTTGGGATTTTCTGGAATTTTCTGGGAATTTTCTGAATTTTTGGATTTTTAGGCCAAGAAGGGTATTTTGGGTATTCGAGGGTATCGGGGGTTTTCTTGGAATTTTTGGTATTTTTGGGTATGGATGATCAATTTGAGTGATGTGGAGGTGTTTGGGATTGATTTTGGAAGATTTTAGGTAATTTGAGATTTTGCAAAAATTCGGTAATTTCAGCGGTTTTGGTAGGCTAAGAGTTAGTAGGTCCCGGGTCAAAAATCGAAAATTTGGGAAATCGAAGATCGGGTGAATTTGGGTGGGGTGAAATCATTTTGGTTGAGCCATGAAGCCATTTCAAGCCCATATGAGCCATGAAAGGACTCATTCTGAGGCATTCATTACGTTGTTCCTAACCCTCAGCCAAGCGGCTTAGTGGGTTAAGGACCATCCATGTGAATCACCTACATGAGTCGTGAGGTCAAGTTGGGTATGGGTGTGGTTTTAGGAAGTGTGTGGAAATGTAGTGTGTAAGTGTAGTGTATAAGTGTAATGTGTGTGTAAGTCGCCCCTTCATCGACCA
>JAKZJZ010001667.1:0-25577 GCA_022702705.1 Papilionanthe hookeriana x Papilionanthe teres | reverse complement strand
CAACTTTGGTCAAAATGGTGAATTTCTAACCACATGACTAACCCATTGATCCAATAGTCAACTTTCGACCAAAAGTCAACTTTGGTCAAAATGGTCAATCCTCGACCCAATGACCAACCCATCGACCCAATAAGTTAACTTTCGACCAAAAAGTCAACTTTGGTCAAAATGCTAAATTTCCGACATAATCGACTAACTCATTGATCTAATGTAAATAACTTTTGATCAAAAATTCAATTTTGTCAAAATAATCAACTTGATCTAATGACTAATTATTCGACCAAATAAGTCAATATCCGACCAAAAGTCAACTTCGTCCAATGGTCAACCATTGATCTGATCAAGAAACCATCGACTAAATAGTGTCAACTTTCGACCAAAAAGTCAACTTTAACCAAAATGGTCAAACCTTGATCTAATGACTAACCCATCAATCTAACAGTTAACTTTTAAACAAAAAGTCAACTTGCGTCAAAATACACTAATTTCACCTAATGACTACCCAATCGACCATAACAGTCAACTTTTAACCAAAAAGACAAGTTTGGTCAAAATGGTTCACTTCAACCCAATGACCAACTCATTGACCCAATATGTCAACTTTTGACCAAAAAGTCAACTAAAATAAATACTACCAATTTCTGACACAATGGACACCCTATTGACCTAATGGGTCAACGTTTGACCAAAAATTCAATTTTTGTCAAAATAATCACTTTATAACCTAATGACTAATAATCGACTCAACAAGTTAACTTCTGACCAAAAAGTCAACTTTGTTTAAAAAGGTCAATCCTCGACCCTAATAACCAATCGATTAACCAAATAAGTCAACTTTGCACCAAAAAGTCAACTTCATGCTAAAATGGTCAAACCTCGACATAATGAACAACGAATGTAAACTTTCGACCAAAAATTCAATTTTGCGTAAAAAGAAAAGTTAATTTTCGATCTAATGAACAACCAATAAACCCAAAAGGTTAACTTTCGACCAAAAAGTCAACTTCGTCAAAGAGGTCAATCCTCGACCTAATGACCAACCCATCGACCCAACAAAGTCAACATTCGACCAAAATTTCAACTTCGGCTAAAATGTCAATCCTCGACCCAATGACCAACCAATCGACCCAATATGTCAACTTCGACAAAAAGTCAACTTTAGTCAAAATGGTTTCATCCTTAAACCAATGACGTACCCATTGATCCACCAGTGTTAACCTTCGACCAAAAAGTTAATTTGGGTCAAAATAAGTAATTTAACCTAATGACTACCCATCGAACCCAATAAGTTAACTTTCGACAAAAAAGTCAACTTTCAAGTTAAAATGACAATTTCTCGATCCAATGACCAACCCATCGAATCTACTGTTAACTTTCGACGAAAAAGTCAACTTTGGTCAAAATGATCAATTTTCGACCCAATGACTAAACCATCGATCCAACAGAAACTTTTCGACCAAAAAGTCAATTTTGGTCAAAATAGCCAATTTTCGACCAAATTACCAATTATTTACCCAATAAGTCAATCTCTTACCAAAAAGTCAACTTTGGTTAAAATGGTCAATCTTCGACCCAGCCGACAAACCCATTAACCCAATAAGACAACTTCTGACCAAAAAGTCAACCTCGGTCAAAATGGGTAATTTCTAACCCAACGACCAACTAATCGACCCAATATCTTAACTTTCGATCAAAATGTCAACTTTGCTAAATCTGGTCAATCTCGACCCAATGACTAACCCATTAACACAATAGGTCAATATTTCGAACAAAAAGTTAATTTTGGTCAAAATCATCAATTTTTTACGCATCGATTTCAGCTTATCAATCTAATAGGTCAATCTCTTAACAAAAAGTAAACTTCGACAAATGATCAATCCCCGACCCAATGACCTACTCATCAATTCCGTAGTTTAACTTCAATTCAAAAATTCAACTTTGGTCAAAATGGACAATCTTCAATGCAATGACCAACCTATTGATCGAATATGTCTACTTTCGACCAAAAGTCAACTTCGTCAAAATGGCGAACTAATGACAAACCCATTTAACCATTAGTCAACCACCAAAAGTCAACTTCTGGTCAAAATGATCAATTTCGACCTAATAACCACCCCATCGACCGAATGGGTCAACTTTTCGACCATAATTCAATTTTAGTCAAAATACCAATTTTCGACCTAATGATCAATTATTAACCAAGTCAATCTCTACCAAAAAGTTAACTTCGGCCAAAAGGGTCAATCCTCGACCCAATGACCAACCCATCGACCCAACAGTCAACTTCGACCAAAAAGTCAACTCTGGTCAAAATTGTCAAACCTCGACCCAATTACCAACCCATCGACCCAAAGAGTCAACTTTCGACCAAAAAAGTCAATTTTGCTAAAAATACCAATTTTTACCTAACGACCACACGTCGATCTAATACAGTCAACCTTCGACGAAAAATTTAATTTTGGTCGAAATTGTCAACTTTAGACCCACTAACCAACCCGTCGACCTAACATGTCAACTTTCGACCAAAAAGTCGATATGGTCAAAATGGTCAATTCTCGACCCAATGACCAACCCATCGACCCAACAGTCAACTTTCGACCAAATGCACAACTTTGGTCAAAATGGTCAATCCGACCTAACAACTAACCCATTGCCAATATAGTCAACTTCGACCAAAAAGTCAATTTTGTTTAAAATATCTCATTTTCGACCTAATGACAATCCCATCGACCAAATAGATGAACTTTCGACCAAAAAATCAACTATACCAAAATGGTTATTTTCCCGACCTAATGATCAAAAAGTCAACTTTAGTCAAATCGGTCAATCATCGATCCAATAACCAACTCATCAATCTAACAGTCAACTTTTAACCAAAATGTCAACTTCGTCAAAATGGTCAATCTCGACGCAAATGAACAACCCATCGACCAATCGGGTAACTTTTAAACAAAAAGTCAATTTTAGTCGAAATAACAACTTTCGACCTAATGACTACCCATCGCCTAATCAGTCAACTTTCGACCAAAAGGATAAGTTTGGTCAAATTATCAGCTTCGAATCTAATGACTAACTCATCGAATCCAACAGTCAACTCACCAAAAAGTCAACTTCAAGAAAATACGGCTAATTTCTCGACACAATGACCAACCCTATCGACCTAATGGATCATCGTTCGACCAAAAATTCAATTTTTCGTCAAAATAATCATTTTATAACCTAATGACTAATTATCGACCCAACAAGTCAATCTCTCGACCAAAAAGTCAACCTCGTTTAAAAAGGTCAACTCTCGACCCAATGACCAATCGATTAACCAAATAGTCAACTTTACACTAAAAATTCAACTTCGTCAAAATGGTCAAACGTCGACATAATGAATGATAGAAAACTTTCGACCAAAAAGACAATTTCGTAAAAGAAAAGTTAATTTTTCGACCTAATGAATGCACTCAATTAACCCAAAAGGTTTAACTTGCACCAAAAAGTCAACTTCGTCAAGGAGGTCAATCTTCGACCTAATGACCAACCCATCGAATCTAACAGTCAACATTCGAACAAAATTTCAACTTTCGTTAAAATGTCAATCCTCGAATCCAACGACCAACCAATCGACCCAATAGGTCAACTTTCACCAAAAGCTCAACTTTAGTCAAAATGGTCTATCCTTAAACCAATGACATGCCCTATCAATCTCAATTAAGGTCAACCTTCGACCAAAAAGTTAATTTTGGTCAAAATAAGAATTTCTAACCTAATGACTTCACCCATCGACTCTAACAGTTAACTTTCGACAAAAAAGTCAACTTTGCTAAGATGGTCAATTTCGACCCATCGCCAACCCATCGAATCCAATGAGTCAACTTTCGACCAAAAAGTCAACTTTGGTCAAAATGATCAATCCTTCAACCCAACGACCAACCCATCAATCTAATAGGAAACTTTAGCACTAAAAGTCAATTTTGGTCAAAATCACAATTTTCGACTAAATTACCAATTATCGACCCAATAAGTCAATCTCTTACCAACAAGTCAACTTTGGTCAAAATGGTCAATCTTTAACCGAGTGACAAACCCATTAACCCAATAGACAAGCTTTCA
The DNA here is from genome assembly GCA_022702705.1 of Papilionanthe hookeriana x Papilionanthe teres. Lineage (NCBI taxonomy): Eukaryota > Viridiplantae > Streptophyta > Magnoliopsida > Asparagales > Orchidaceae > Papilionanthe > Papilionanthe hookeriana x Papilionanthe teres. The sequence continues at coordinate 21,476 of JAKZJZ010001667.1, read as the reverse complement.
CTCAAAAAGTCAACTTCGCCAAAATGCTCAATTTCTAACCCAATGACCAACCAATCGACCCAATATCTTAACTTTGATCAAAATGTCAACTTTGGTCAAATCTGGTCAATCCTCGATCCAATGACTAACCCATTAACCCAATAGGTCAATATTCGACCAAAAGTTAATTTCGGTCAAAATGGTCAATTTTTTACGCGTCACCAATTATCAATCTAATAAGTCAATCTCTTAACAAAAAGTAAACTTTGGTTAAAATGATCAATCCTCGACCCAATGACCAACTCATCGACCCAAAGAAGTTTAACTTTCGACCAAAAATCAACTTTGGTCAAAATAATCAATTTTAATGCAATGACCAACCTATCGATCCAATATGTCAACTTTCGACCAAAAGTCAACTTTCGTCAAAATGTCAACCAATGGCAAACCCATTTAACCATTAGGTCAACTTTCGACCAAAAGTTAACTTTCGTCAAAATGATCAATTTCTCGACCCAATGACCACCCCGTCGACCGAATCGGGTCAACTTTCGACCAAAATTCAATTTTAGTCAAAATAATCAATTTTCGACCTAATGACCAATTATTAACCAAGGAAGTCAATCTCCGACCAAAAAGTTAACTTTAGTCAAAAGGGTCAATCCTTAACCCAATAACCAACCCATCGATCTAATATGTCAACTTTCGACCAAAAAGTTAACTTTAGTCAAAATTGTCAAACTCGACCCAATGACCAACCCATCGAATCTAGCTGGTCAACTTTCGACAAAAAGTCAATTTTGCTCAAAATAATCAATTTTTTACCTAATGACCACACATTGATCCAACAGTCAACTTTCGATCTAAAAATTCAATTTTGGTCAAAATTGTCAACTTTAGACTAACTAACTAACCCATCGACCAAACAAGTCAATTTTCGACCAAAAGTCGATTTCGTCAAAATGGTCAATTTCGAATCTAATGACCAACCCATCAACCAATAGTCAACTTTTCGACCAAATGATAACTTTGTCAAAATGGTCAATCTCGACCTAACAACCAACCCATCGACTATATAAAGTCAACTTTCGATCAAAAAGTCAATTTTGTTTAAAATAATCTATTTTCGACTTAATGACAATCCCATCGACCAAATACGATGAACTTTCGACCAAAAAATCAACTATAACTAAAATGGTTATTTCGACCTAATGATCAAAAAGTCAACTTTAGTCAAATCGTTCAATCTTCGACCCAATAACCAACTCATCGATCTAACAAGTCAACTTTTAACCAAAATGTCAACTTCGTCAAAATGGTCAACTCTCGACCCAATGAACAACCCATCGACCAATCGGTCAACTTTCGACCAAAAAGTCAATTTCGTCAAAATAACATAATCTTTCGACATAATGACTCAACTCTCGACCAAATAAGTCAACTTCAACAAAAAGTAAATTTTAGTAAAAATAGTTAATTTTTCGACCAAATGACCACCCAATCGACCCAATCGGGGTCAACTTTCGACAAAAAAGTCAAACTCGTCTAAATGGTCAATTTCTGACCCGATGACCAACCCAATGACCAACACATCGACTAATAGGTCAACTTTCGACCAAAAAGTCAATTTCTGTCAAAATAATCAATTTTCAACTAATGACCAATTAGTGACCCAATAAGTCAACCTCTCGAACAAAAAGTCAACTTTGTTCAAAATAGCTTATCCTCGACCCAATGGCCAACCCATCGACCCAAAAGGTTAACTTTTACCAAAAGTCAACTTTGGTCGAATGGTCAATCCTTAACCAAATGACCAACCCATCGACTCCAATAGTCAAGTTTTCGACTAAAAGGTCAATTTTGGTCAATATCGTCGATTTTCGACTTAATGATCGCCCTATCGATTCAATGGGTCAACTTTCGACTCAAATGTCAATTTTGGTCAAAATTGGTCAATCTCGACACAATGACATACCCATCGAATCTAATCGGTCAACTTTCAAGTAAAGTAAATTTCGGTCAATATAGATCAATTTTTAACCTAACAACCACCACATCGATCTAAACAAGTGAACTTTTAACCAAAAAGTCAACTTTAGTTAAAATGTTCAATTTTCGAATCTAATAACCAACCCATCGACCCAATTGGTCAACTTCGACCAAAAAGATATCTTTGGTCAAAATGGTCAATCCTCGACCTAACTGACCAACCCAATGACTAAACAGGTCAAGTTTCACCAAAAAGTCAATTTTGGTCAAAATAATCAATTTTCGACCTAATGACCATACCATCGACTAAATAAATGAACTTTTGACTAAAAGTCAACTTTAATGAAAATGCTTAATTTCCGAATCTAATGACCTGTAAAGTCAAGTTTGGTCAACATCAATCTTCGACCTAATAACTCAAGTTATCAATCTAATAGGTCAACTTTTAACAAAAAGTCAATTTTGGTCAAAATGGTCAATACTCGATCCAATGACCAACAAATCGACCCAATATGTCAACTTCTATCAAAAAAGTTAATCTTGCTCAAAATGGTCAATTTCTTAACTCAACGACCAACCCATGCACCCAATATGTCAACTTTAACCAAAAGTCAATTCGTCAAAATGGTCAATTTCTAACTCAATGACTAACCCATTGACCCAATAGGTTAACTTTGACCAAAAAGTCAACTTCGGTCAAAATTGTCAATCCCGACCCAATGACTAACACATCAATCTAATAAGTGTCAACTTTTCACCAAAAAGTCAACTTCGGTCAAAATAGCTTAATTTTCGACCTAATGAACAAATATTGATCCAATAACCAATTATCAATCTAATAAGTCAACTGCTACCAAAAGTCAACTTCGTCAAAATGGTCAATCCTTCGATCTAACGACTAAACCTCATAAGCCCAATAGTCAACTTGCAAAAAATTCAATTTTGGTCAAAATAATTAATTTCAATCCATCGACTAATTATTGATCCAATCAACCAATCTCCGACCACAAAGTTAACTTTAGTTAAAATGGTCAATCCTCAATCTAACGACTAACCCATTAACCCAATGATTAACCCATCAATCTAATAAAGTCAACTTTCGACTAAAATTCATCTTGGTCAAAATAGTTAATTTTTGACTTCATCGACTAATTATCGACACTAATATGTCAATCTCTCGACCAAAAAATCAACTTTTCGTCAAAATTGACTAATCCTCACCCATCGACCAACCCATCGATCCAATTTTTCAACTTTCGACCAAAAAATCAACTTCGTAAAATTGGTCAATCCTCAACCTAATGACCAAACCAATGACCCAATAAGTCAACTTCGACCAAAAATTCAATTTTGGTCAAAATAGTCAATTTTTGACCTACTGACCATCCCATCAATCTAACAGTCAACTTTCGACCAAAAAGTCAACTTTGGTAAAATGATTAATTTCAATCTCAATGACCACCCCGTCAATCTAATGGTATACTTGCTCAAAAAATTCAATTATGGTTAAAATAGTCAATTTTCAACCTAATGAACAATTATCGATCGAATAAGTCAATCTCTCGACCAAAGTCAACTTCGCCATCAAAATGTACATTCATCGACACAACGACGAACCCATTTCCCAATAAAGTCAACTTTGACTAAAAGTTAACTCTGTCATATGACAAACCCGAATCTAATGACTACCCATGGACCCAATAGGTCAACTTTTAAGCAAAAAGTCAATTTTGGCCAAAATATTCAATTTTTGACTTAATGACCACCCATCTAATCTCAACAGGTCAACTTTCGGACCAAAAGTCAAGCTTCGGGTCAATATGGTCAATTTCCAACCAAACGACTCAACCCATCGACCTAATAAAGTCAATTTCGACCAAAAAGTCAATTTTGGTCGAAATAGTCCATATTTAACCTAATGACAACCTCATCGACCCAATGGGTCAACTTTTAATCAAAATGTCAATTTCGTTCAAAATTGGTCAAATTCTGACACAATGACATACCCATCGAATCTAATCGGTAAACTTTTGACATAGCAGTAAATTTTCGTCAAAATAGCTCAATTTTTAACCTAACAACCTCCCATTAATCCCAAGAGGGCCAACTTTTGCTCAAAAAAGACAACTTTCGTCAAAATGGTCAATCTTTAACCCAATGATCAACCCATCGACGAAACAGTCAACTCGACCAAAAAGTCAACTTTAGTTAAAATGATCAATTTTCTCGACCTAGCGAACAACCCATTAACCCAATAAAGTCAACTCTTGATCAAAAAATCAACTTGGTCAAAATGGTCAATACTTCGAGCTAATAAACAACCCATCGATCCTAATAAAGTTAACTTTCGACTAAAATATATTTTCGGTCAAAATAAATAATTGTTCACCTTATGACCACCCAATCGACACAATATGTCAACTTTCGACAAAAAAGTCAACTTTGGTCAAAATGGTCAATTTCTAACCTAATGACTTACCAATCGACCCAATCGGATCAATCCGACTAAAAAGTCAATTTCGGTCAAAATGATCAATCCTTCACCCAATGACCAACTCATCGACCCAAAGTCAACTTTTCACCCAAAAAGATTATTTTGGTCAGACAGTTGAATTTTCGACATAATGACTCACCCTATTGACCCAACAGGTCAACTATTGTCCAAAAAGTCAACTTCAAGCTAAATGGTCAATTTCTCACCCAATGAATAACCTATTGATCCAAAAGGTCAACTTCGAACAAAAGTCAACTTTTGTCAAAATGGTCAATCCGACCCAATGACCAACCCATCAGCACAATCGCGCAACTTTCGATCAAAAAGTCAATTTCGACAACATAGTCAATTTCGACCTAATAACCACACAATCGAATCTAATCAGTCAACTTTGGTTAAAATGATCATTTTCCTCCGACCCAACGACAAACCCATTGATCCAATCGATCAACTTGTCAACATTTCGACCAAAGTAAATTTCGGTCAAAATAGTCAATTTCGACCTAATGACCACCCAATCGACCCAAAAGGTCAACGATTCACCAAAGCAAACTTCGTAAAAAAGGTCAAACTCTCGAATCTAATGACCCATATTAAGTCAACTTTTCAATCAAAAAGTCAATTTTGGTCAAAATAATGAATTTTCGACCTAATAACCAATTATCAATCTAATAAGTGAATCTCCGACGAAAAGCTCAACTTTGTTCAAAATGGTCAATCCTGACCCAATGACTCAAACCTATCGACCTCATCAGTCAACTTTGACCAAAAGTCAACTTCGTCAAAATGATCTATCCTCGACCAAAGGACCAACCCATCGACCCAACAGTCAACTTCGACCAAACAGTAATTTTGGTCAAAATAGTTAAATTTGACTAATGACTACCCCATCGGATCTCATTGGGCGAAGACTGTCAATTGAAACTCAACTTTCGTCAAAATGGTCAACTTCGACATCAATGACATACCCATCGACCCAATTGGTCAACTTTTACAACAAAAGTAAACTTGTCTCAAAATAATGGACTTAACCTAACAACCACCCCATCGACCTATTGAGTCAAATTTCGACTAAAAAGTCAACTTTAGTAAAAATACCAATTTCAATCTAATAATCGAACCCATTTACCCAATTATGTTAACTTTCGACCAATAAGTTAAGTCTTGCTAAAATGGTCAATTTCTGATCGAATGACTCAACCCATCGACTAAATGGTCAACTTTCGACCAAAAAGACAACTTCGCCAACATGATCAACCTCGACCCAATGACTAACCCATCGAACCTAACAGGCAACTTTTGATCAAAAAGTCAATTCTTGGTCAAAATAATCAATTTTCTTACCTAATTCACCAATTTTCGAATCTATTAAGTCAACTCTCAATAAGAATTCAACTTCGTCAAAATGGTTGATCTCCACCATGGACAAACCCATCAATCTAACAGTCAACTTTGGACCAAGAAGTCAACTTCTGGTCAAAATGATTAATTTCTCACCCAACTGACCAACCTAATTAACCTAATATCTTTACTAACTAAAATGTCAACTTCGTCAAATCGGTCAATCCTTAACCCAACGACTAACCCATAAACCCAATAAAGTTAATATTTCACCAAAAAGCCAATTTTGGTCAAAATAGCCATTTTTAACCTATCGACCAATTATCGAATCTAATATGTCAATCTTTCACCAAAAGTTAACTTCAGTCAAAATGGCGAATCCTCACCCAATGACCAACTCATCAACCAATAAGTCAACTTTCGACCAAAAGTCAACTTTAGTCAAAATGGTCAATCCTCGACTCTAATGACCAACCTTCGATCCAATAGGTTAACTTCTGACCAAAAGTCAACTTTGGTCAAAATGATCAATTTCTAACGACATAACTAATCAACTTGTTGAATCGAAGTCAACATTCGACCAAAAATTCAATTTCGCTTAAAATAGCTAATATTCGACCCAATGACCAATTATCGACTCCATTATGTCAATCTCCGACCAAAAGTCAACTTTGGTCAAATCAGTAACCATCGACCCAATCACCAACTCATCGACCAAATAGGTCAACTTCTGACCAAAAAGTCAACTTTAGTCAAAGTGGTCAAACCTCGACCTAATGATCACCCCATTAACCCAACAGTTAACTTTTAAACAAAAATTAATTTCGGTCAAAATAATCAATTTTCGACCTAACGACCACCCATCGACCCATCAGGTCAACTTTCGACCAAAAGACAAGCTTTGGTTAAAATGGTCAATCACCCAATGACCAACCGATTAACCCACAGTCAACTTCGACCAAAAAGTCATCTTGGGTCAAAATTGTCAATTTTCGACACAAAGACCACCCAATCGACTCAATGGGTCAACGTCGACCAAAAATCCAATTCTCGTTAAAATAATCATTTTTAACCAAATGACAAATTTTCGACCTAATAAGTCAATCTCCGACCAAAAGTCAACATTAGTCAAAATGGTCAATCATTCACCCAATGACCAACCGATCGACCAAATACGTCAACTTTCGTCAAAATAGTCAAACATCGACATAATGAACAAATAGGTAAACTTTCGACCAAGAAGCCAATTTTGCTAAAAAGTTATTTTTCGACCTAATGACCACCACATCGACTCCAAACAGCTAACTTTCGACAAAAGTCGCCATTCGTCAAAATTGGTAATCTCGACCAAATGACCAACCCATCGATCTAACAGTCAACATTCGAACAAAATTTCAACTTTGGTTAAAATGTCAATGCTTGATCCGATGACTCAACCTAATCGATCCAACAGTCAACTTCGACTCAAAAAGTCAACTTTAGTCAAAATGGTACTATCCTTAAACCAATGACATGCCCATCGACCCAATTAGTGCCAACCTTTCGACCAAAAAGTTAATTTTGAGCAAAATAGTACTCTGAACCTAACGACCACCCATTAACCCAATAAGTTAACTTTCGACAAAAAGTCAATTTTAGTTAAATGGTCAATTTCTGACTGCATATGTCAACCCATTGACCCAATGATCAACCTCTCGACCAAAAGTCAACTTCGTCAAAAATGATCAATCCTCGACCCAATGACCAACCCATCGACCTAATCAGGAAACTTTCGACCAAAAAGTCAATTTTGGTCTAAAATAGTAATATTTCGAACTAAATTACCAATTATCAACCTAATAAGTCAATCTCTGACCAAAAGTCAATCTTTGGTCAAAATGGCCAATCTCGACCGAGTGACAAACCCATTAATCTAATAAGACAACTTTTCGACCAAAAAGTCAACATCGGTCAAAATGGTCAATTTCGGCTCGATGACCTACCAATCGACCCTATATCTCAACTCTCGACTCAAAATGTCAACTTTGGTCAAATTAGTCAATCTTCGACCCAATGACTAACCCATTAACTCAATAGATCAACATTCGACCAAAAGTCAATTTTGGGTCAAAATAGCCGATTTTTTACCTTCGACCATCAATTATCGACCCAATAAGTCAACTCTTACCAAAAGTAAACTTGGTCAAAATGATCAATCCCTAACCCAATGACAAACCCATCGATTCCAAAAGAGTTTAACTTTCGACTAAAAACTTAATTCTGCCACAAAATACCAATTCCTTTCGACCTAATGACCTACGAATCGATCCAATATGTCAACTTTCGACCAAAAAGTCTAACTTCGTCAAAATGGCCAAACCTCGACCAAATGACCAACCCACCGAACCATTAAGTCAACTTTTCGACCAAAAAGTCAACTTTCGTCAAAATGATCAATTTCTAATCTAATGACCACCCTGCTTCACCCAACGGTCAACTTTCGACCAAAATTCAATTTTAGTCAAAATAATTAATCTTGGTCAAAAAGTCAACTTTGGTCAAAATGCTCAACTCGACCCAATGAACAACCCTTTGACCCAATTTGTCAACTTTCGACCAAAAAGTCAATTTCAGCTAGAATGGTCAATTTTCACCTAATGACCACCTTATCGATCTAATGGGTCAACTTTTGACCAAAAAGTCAATTTCGGTCAAAATAATCAATTTTTTGACCAATAACCAACCATTAACCCAAATAAGTCAATCCTCGACCAAAAAGTCAATTTTGGTCAAAATAACAACTTTTGACCTAATGACTCACCACATCGACCCAATAAGTCAACTTTGACCAAAAAGTCAACTTTAGTCAAAATGATCAATTTTCAATCCAATGACCACACCCATCGACCTCAATAGGTCAACTTTCGACTAAAAGCTAATTTTGGTCAAAATAGTCAATTTTTGACCTAATTACCAACAATTAACCCAATAAGCGAATTTCTGACCAAAAAGTCAACTTTGGTCAAAATGTTCAATCCTTGACCCAATGACCGACCCATTTATCCAAATGGTCAACTTTTGACCAAAATGTCAACTTTGGTCAAAATGGTCAATTTATGACCCAATGACTAACCTATATGACCCAATAGGTCAACTTGACTAAAATAGTCAATTTTGGTCAAAATGGCCAATCGTCGACCCAATAAGCCAATCCCACTGAAAGCGTCAACTTTGGTCAAAATGGTCAATCATCGACCTAATGACCAACCCATTCAATCTAACAGTCAATCTCACCAACAATGTTTAACTTTAGTTAACATAGTCAATCCTACGACCCAATGACCAACTCAACGACCCAATAGATTAATTTTTATCAAAAATCAACTTTGTTCAAAATAGTCAATCCTCGACCAAATAACCAACCTATCGGATCCAAAGAGTTAAGCTTTCGACCAAAAATTTAACTTTGGTCAGGCTAGTGCACTTTTTGACCAAAAATTGAACTTTAGTCAAAATTATCAATCCTTGACACAATTACCAACACATTGACACAATTAGTCAACTTTTGACCAAAAAGTCAATTTTGGTCAATATAGTCAATTTTTGACCTAATGACCACCACATTGACCCAATAAGCTCATCTTTCGAATTGCAAAGTCAACTTTGGTCAAAATGAATCAATCCTTACGACCCAATTACCACGCCCATCGATCAATGGTTTCACTTTTGACTAAAAACTCAATTTTGGTCAAAATACTCAATTTTCGACCTAATTACTCAACATCGACCCAATAGTGCCAATTTTTGACCAAAAAGTCAACTTTGGTCAAAATGGTCAGTCCTCGACCCAAAGACCGACCCATTTATCCAATTGTTCAACTTTTGACCAAAATGTCAACTTTGGTCAAAATGGTCAATTTATGACAAAATGACTAACCTAATGATCCAATAGGTCAACTTTTAACCAAAAAGTCAACTTTGGTCAAAATGGTCAATCTTTGACCCAATAACCAACCCATTGACTGGTCAACTTTGGTCAAAATGGTCAATCATTGACCCAATGACCAACCAATTGACCCAATAGGGCAACTTTTGACCAAATGGTCAATTTTAGTCAAAATGGTCAATCCTTGACCTAATGACCAACTCATTGACCCAACAGATTAATTTTTATCAAAAAATTAACTTTGGTCAAAATGGTCAATCCTTGACCAAATAACCAACCTATTGATCCAGTACGTTAACTTTTGACCAAAAATTTATTTTTGGTCAAAATTGTCATTTTTTGACCTAATGACCACGCTATTGACCCAATGGGTCAACCTTTGACCAAAATGTGAATTTTGGTCAAAGTGGTCAATCCATGACACAATGACATACCCATTGACCAAATTAGTCAACTTTTGACAAAAAAGTTAATTTTGCTAAAAATATTCAATTTTTAAACAAAAAACCACCCCCTTGACCCAACAGGTCAACTTTTGACTAAAAAGTCAACTTTAGTTAAAATGGTCAAATTTGGACCCAATAACCAACCCATGAACCCAATAGGTCAATTTTGACCAAAAAGACAACTTTGGTTAAAAATGATAAATCCTTGACATAATGACGAACCCATTGACTAAATAGGTCAACTTTGACCATAAAGTCAATTTTGGTCAAAATAGTCAAATTTTTACCTAATGACCACCCCATTGACCGAATAGATGAACTTTTGACAAAAAAGTCAGCTTTGGTCAACATCAATCCTTTAACAAATAACCAACTCGTTGACCAAATTGGTCAACTTTTAATCAAAATGTCAACTTTGGTCAAAATGGTCAATCCTTGACCCAATGATTAACCCATTGATCCAATAGGTCAACTTTTGACCAAAAAGTCAATTTTGGTCAAAATACTCAATTTTTAACCTAATGATCACCCCATTGACCCAATAGGTCAACTTTTGACAAAAAAAGTCAAGTTCGGTCAAAATGGTCTATTTATTATCCAATGACCAACCCATTGACCTAAGCGGTCAGCTTTTGACAAAAAGTCAACTTTGGTCAAAATGGTCAATTTTTGACATAATGACCACCCAATTAACCCACCTGGTCAACTTTTGACCAAAAAAAATAATTTTGGTCAAAATAATCAATTTTTGACCGAATGACCACCCAATTGACCCAAACGATCAACTTTTGATTAAAAGTCAACTTTAGTCAAAATGGTCAATTTCTCACCCAATGACCAACCCATTGATCCAATAGGTCAACATTTGACCAAAAAGTCAAATTTGGTTAAAATGGTCAATGCTTGACCCAATGACCAACACATTGACCCAATAGGTCAACTCTCGACCAAAATGTGAACTTTAGTCAAAATAGTCAATTCTTGACATAATGACCATCCCATTGATACAATAGGTCAACTTTTGACCAAAAAGTCAATTTTGGTCAATATAGTCAATTTTTGACCTAATAAACACCCCATTGACCCAATAGGTCAACTTTTGACCAAAAAGTCGACTTTGGTCAAAATAATCAACTTTTGACCCAATGATCAAACCTGTCAACTTAATGGGTCAACTTTCTGACTCAAAATCTCAAATTTGTTCAAAATAGTTAATTTTTGACCTAATGACCAATTATTGACCCAATAAGTCAACCTCTGACCAATAAGTCAACTCGGACAAATTTTTGACTCAATGAATAACCCATTGACCCAATAGGTCAACTTTTAACAAAAAAGTCAACTATTGTCAAAATGGTCAATCTTTGACCCAATGACTCAAAAGATCAACCTTTGAGCAAAAAGCAACTTTTGTCAAAAAAGTCGACTTTGGTCAAAATGGTCATTTTCTGACCCAATGACCAAACCATTGACCCAAATGGTCAACATTTGACCAAAATGTCAACTTTGGTCAAATAGTCAATATTTGTCCTAATGACCCATTATTGACCCAAAAAGTCAATCTCTTACGAAAAAGTCAACATTGGTCAAAATAGTCAATCCTTGGCCCAATGACAAACCCATGCCCCAATAGGTCAACTTTTGACTAAAAAGTTAACTCTACAAAATGGTCAATCCTTTACCTAATGACTAACACATTGACCCAATTGGTCAACTTTTGACCAAAAATCAATCTTCTGACCGAAATTGCCAGCTTTTAACCCATCGACTAAAAATCAATTCGACCAAAAAGTCAACTGTTGAGTTAAAGGGTCAACTTCGATCCAACGACAAACCCATCAATCCTAATGACAAACCCTTTGACACAATTGTTCAACTTTTGACCTAAAAATTACTTTGGTCAAAATGGTCAATCCTTGACCCAACGACCAACCAATTGCCCAATAGGTTAAATTTTGACCAAAAAGTCAATTCTCGTCAAAATAATCAATTTTTTACCTAATAACCATCCTATTGACCCAATAAGTCAACTTTTGACCAAAAAGTCATATTTGGTCGAAATGGTCAATTTCTGACCCAATGACCACCCCGTTGACCCAATGGGTCAACTTTTGACCAAAAATTCAATTTTGGTCAAAATTGTCAATTTTTAACCTAATGACCAATTATTGACCAAATAAGTCAACATCTGCCAAAAAGTTAAGATTGGTCAAAATGGTCAGTTTTTGATCCAATGACCAAACCCTTGACCAAATAGGTCAACTTCGACCAAAAATTCAACTTTGGTCAAAAGGGTCAATTTCTGACACAATGACCACCCCACTAACCCAATGGATCAACCTTTGACCAAAAATTTAATTTTGGTTAATATAAAGAATTTTGACCTGTTGACCAATTATTGACCCAATAAGTCAATACCAGACTAAAAAGCCAACTATAGTTAAAATGGTCAATCTTGACCCAATGACTCAACTCGATCGAACCAACAGTAAAGTCTTCGACTCAAAAGTCAACTCTGGTCAAAATGGTCAATCCTCGACGCAATGACTGAATAGAAAAACTTTTCGACTAAAAATCAACTTTGGTCAAAGAAGGTCAATCCTCGACATAATGACTAACGCATCGAACCTAAAAGGACAACTTTTGACCAAAAAGTTAATTTTGTTCAAAGATTATCAATTTTCGACCTAATGACCAACTCTATCACCCAACAGTCAACTTTTGACAAAAAAGTTAAATTTAGCAAAATGGTCAACTTCTGACACAATGACCAACCTATTAACTCTAATGAGTCAACTTGACCAAAAGTTAATTTTGGTCAAAATGGTCAATTTTTCACCTAATGACCAATTATTGACCCAATAAGTCAATCTCTGACCAAAAAGTCAACTTTTGTCAAAATGATCAATCCTTAACACAATGACCAACCCATTAATCCAATAGGTCAACTTTTGACCAAAAAGTCATTTTTGGTCAAAATAATCAATTTTGACCTAATGACCAAATATTGACCAATAAGTAAATCTCTAACTAAAAACTCAACTTTGGTCAAAATGGTCAATCCTTTAACTCAATGACCAACCCATTGACCTAAGAGGTCAAGTTTTACCAAAAAGTCAATTTTGGTCAAAATGGTAAATCCTTGACCCATTGACTCAATATGCGAACTTTTGACCAAAAAGTCAATTTTGCTCGATATAGTAAATTTTTACACCTAACGACCACCCCATTGACCTAATACGTCAACTTTTGACTAAAATGTCAACTTCGATTAAAATGGTCAAATTCTGACCCAATGACCAACCCATTAACCCAATAGGTCAGTTTTTGACCTAAAAGTTAACTTTGGTCAAAATGATTAATACTTGACGCAATGACTAACCCAATGACCCAATGGGTAAACTTTTGACAAAAAATTCAATTGTGGTCGAAAATACTAATTTTACCCATCGACCAATAATTGACCTAATAAGTCAATCTCTCAATCAAAAGTCAACTTTGGTCGAAATGGATCAATCCCCGACCCAATAACCAACCCATCGATCCAACAGTCAATCCACCAAAAAGCCAATTTTGGTCAAAATGGACAATCTGCAACCCAACTGACTCAACTTTAATCGAATCCTATAGGTCAATCTCGACTCAAAAGGTCAATTTTAGGTCAAAATGGTCAATCTTCGACCTAATGACCAACCCATCAATGCACATAACAGTTAATTTTTACCAAAATGTCAACTTAAGTCAAAATTGTCAATCCCTGACCAAATAACTAACCCATTGGCCCAGTTGGTCAACTTTTAACCAAAAAGTCGATTTTCGTTAAAATTATGAATTTTTAACCTAATAACCACCCTAATGACCCAATGGGTCAACTTTTGACCAAAATGTAAATTTTGGTATAAATGATCAATCCTTGACACAATGACACACCCATTGACCCAATGGTCAACGTATGACAAAAAATAAATTTTGGTCAAAATAGTTAATTTTAAACCTAACAACCACCTCATTGACCCAACAGGTCAACTTTTGACAAAAAGTCAACTTTAGTTAAAATGGTCAATTTCTTACCTAATAACCAACCCATTGACCCAATAGGTCAATTATTGACCAAAAGACAACTTTGGTCAAAATGGTCAACCTTCGACCTAACGAACTCAACCCATCGACTCAATATAGGTCAACTTTTCGACCAAAAGTCAATTTTTGTCAAAATAGTCGATTTTCGACCTAATGACCACCTCATCGACCAAATAGATGAACTTTAACCAAAATCGACTATCGTCAAAATGGTTAATTTCCGACCCATTGACCAAAAAGTCAACTTTGAGTCAAAATAGGTCAATCCTCGACCTCAATAACCAACTCATTGACCCAATACGTCAACTTTTAACTAAAATGTCAACTTGTGGTCAAAATGGTCAATCTCGACCCAATGAACAACCCATTGACCCGATGGGTCAACTTTTTGACACAAAAGTCAATTTTGGTCAAAATAGTCAATTTTTTTGGCCTAATGACCACCCATCGACCCAATAGAGTCGACTTTCGACACAAAAGGTCGAGTTTGGTCAAAAATGATCGAATTTCTGACCCAATGACCAACCCATTGACCCAATAGGTCAACTTTTGACAAAATGTCAACTTTCGTCGAAATGGTGCACTCCTCGACATAATGACCACCCTAGTTGACCCAATGGGTCAACTTTTGACCAAAAATTCAATTTTTTAAAAATTTTAAATTTTTGACCTATTGACTAATTATTGACCCAATAAGTCAATCTCTGACCTAAAAGTAAACTTTGGTCAAAATGGTCAATCCTTGACCTAATGACCAACCGATCGACCCAATAGATCAACTTTTGACCAAAAAGTTAACTTTGTAGATGCACTCTCGACATAATGGTGAAGTACCAACTTTTGACCTAAAGAGTCAATTTCGTGGCCCAATAAGTCGATCTCGACCCAGCGAGCAACCGGTTAACCCAATAGTCGATCCTTGACTAGTCGACAACGACCCAATAGGTCGACTTTCAGGCCAAGGAGGTCGACTTCGACCTAATGACCATGCCCGATCGATCATAACAGGCGATATCTTCAGCGAAAAGTTCGACTTTGGTCAAAATGGTCAACTTTCGACCCAATGACCCGGCCAGTTGACCCACATATGAACAACATTTGACCAAAAAGTCAACTTCAGGGTCAGAAATGGTTCGATTCATTGAACCAATGACATGACCCATTGACCCACTAGGTCAACCTTTCACCAAAAAGTGACTTTCGTCGAAATGTATAGATAGCCCAAGCACTCGATGACCGCCCCGGTCAGCCCGATGGAGTAAACTTTTGACAAAAAAACTAACTTTAGTCGAAAAGGTCAATTTCTCGACCCAATTGCCAACCCATTAGAGCCCAATGGCCAACTTCTCGACCAAAAAGTCAGCTTTGGTCGAAATGGTCGATCTCCCGCACCCGATGACCGACCCATCGACCCGATGACAATAGATTGACACACTGGGTCGCTGGTATGACCAAATCGACTTTGAGGTCGAAAATGGTCGACCAATTTTCGACACAGATGACCCGACCCATTGACCCAACGAGTCAATCTCTTGACCGAAAGGTCAACTTTGGTCAAAATGGTCGATTCTGACCGAGTGGCTCACCCATTGACCCCATGTGAGCAACTTTCGACCAAAAAGTCAACTTGGGCCAAAATGGTCGACTTCGTAGACCCAATGACCGACCAGATCGACCCAATGGATCTTAACTTTCGACCAAAATGTCAACTTTGGTCAAAATAGTCGATCCTTGATCCAATGACTAACCCATTAACCAGTAGGTCGATATTTAGACTAAAAGTTCAATCTTGGTCAAAATGGTCAATCCTTGACGTAATGACCAATTACCGACCCGATAGGTCGATCTCTTGACCAAAAAGTCAACTTTCGTCAAAATTACCAGTCCCTGACCCAATGACCAACCCATTCGACCCGACAGGTCCAAGTTTTGACCAAAAATTCAACTTGGTCAAAATGGACAATTTTTTACTGCAATCGACCAACCCATTGGTCCTAATATGATCAACATTTGACCAAAAAGTCGACTTCGGTGGAAATTGGCCTTCCTTGATCCTAATTGTTGATTCATTTACCCATTGGGTCGACTTTTGATTAAAATTGACTTTGCTGAAAATGGTCAATTTGAGAACCAATAACCACCCTTTGACCCAATGGCCGACTTTTGACGAAAGATTTAATTTTGGTCGAAATAATCATTTTTCGACCTAATGATAGATTATTGACCCAATAAGTCATTCTCGACCAAAATGTCATTTTGGTCAAAATGGTCAAATCCTTGACCCAATAACCAACCCATTGACAAAAAGTTAATTTTGTTTAAAATAGTCTATTTTTGATCTGATGACAATCCCATCGACTAAATACGAACTTTCACCAAAAAATCAACTATACCAAAATGGCTATTTCGACCTTAATGATCAAAAAGTCAACTTTAAACCAAATCGTTTCAACTTCGACCTAATAACCAACTCATCAATCTAACAGTCAACTTTCACCAAATGTCAACTTCAGTCAAAATGGTCAATCCTTGATCTAATGAACAACCCATCGACTATCGGTCAACTTCTCACCAAAGTCAATTTTGGTCAAAATAGTCAATTTTGACATAATGACCAACTCCTGGACCAAATAGAAGTCAACTTTTGACCAAAAAGTAAATTTTAGTAAAAATAGTTAATTTTCGACCAAATGACAAATCTAATCGACCCAATGTGGTCAACCTTCGACAAAAAGTCAAACTTGGTCTAAATGGTACTTTCGCTACGACCAATCCAATGATCAACACATCGACCAATAAGTCAACTTTTGAATCAAAAAGTCAATTTTTATCAAAATAAGCCACTCAACTAATGACCAATTAGTGACCTAATAAGTCAATCTCTCACTAAAAGTCAACTTGTTCAAAATAGTCTAATCTCGACCCAATGGCTAACCCATCAACCCAAAGGTTAACTTTTACCAAAAGTCAACTTTGGTCGAATGGTCAATCTCTTAACCAAATGACCAACCCATCAATCTAATAAATAAGCTTCACTAAAAGGTCAATTTTGGTCAATATCAGTCAATTTTCGACTTAATGACCGCCCCATCGACCTAATGGGTCAACTTTCGACCAAAATGTCAATTTTGGTCAAAATGGTACTAATCCTCGACACAATGACATACCCATCGACCCAACCGGGTCAACTTTTCGCAAGTAGTAAATTTTGGTCAACATAAACAATTTTTAACCTAACAACCACCACATCGACCAAACAAGGCAACTTTAACCAAAAAAGTCAACTTGAAGTTAAAATGTTCAATTTTCACCCACTAACCAACCTCATCAATCTCATCAGGTCGCCTCCTCGACCAAAAAGATATCTTTGGTCAAAATGGTCACACCCGACCCAATGACCTAACCCTAATGACTAAATAGTGATCAAGTTTCTCACCAAAAAGTCAATTTGGTCAAAATAAATAACTCACCTAATGACCATACCATCGACCAAACAAAACGAACATTCGACCAAAAAGTCAACTTTAATTTGAAAATGCTTAATTTCGACCCCAATGACCAGAAAGTCAAGCTCGTCAAACTCAGTCAACTCCGAACCTAATAACCAAGTTATTTCGATCTAACAGTCAACTTTTAACCAAAAAGTCAATTTTGGTCAAAGTGGTCAACTCTTCACCTAATGACCAACAACATCAATCTAATGTCACACTTCCGTCTAAAAAGTTAATCTTGCTCAAAATGGCCAATTTCTAACTCCAACGACCAACCCATGCACTCCAATATGTCAACTTTTCGACCAAAAAGTCAATTTGGTCAAAATGGCTGCAATTCTCTTTTAACTCAACCACCAACCCATCGACCCAAAAGGGTAACTTTCACCAAAAAGTCAACTTCTGGTCAAAATTGTCAACCCCTGACCTAATGACTAACACATCGACCCAACAGGTCAACTATTCACCAAAAAGTCAACTTCGGTCAAAATAAATAATTCTCGACTCCAATGAACAAATCTCGACCCAATGACCAAATTATCGATCCCAATAAGTCAATTCGTTAGCCATAAAAGTCAACTTCGTCAAAATGGTCAACTCTCGAACCCAATCCACTGAACCCATATAGCCCTTAATAGGTCAATCTTCGACAAAAAATTTCAATTTTGGTCAAAAGGTCAATCACTCAACTACACGACCAAGCATTGATCCAATCACTCAATCTCCGACCACAGTTAACTTTAGTTAAAATGGTCAATCCTTGACCTAATGACTAAACTCCATTAACCCAATGATCAACCCATCGACCTAATAAATAACTTTCGACCAAAATTCAATTTTGGTCAAAATAGTTAATTTTCGACTTACCGACCAATTATCGACTCCAATATGTCAATCTCTAACCAAAAATCAACTTTTGGTCAAAATGGTCAATCCTTGACCCATTGACCAACCCATCGACCCACTATTCAATCCACCAAAAAAATCAACTTTGGTAAAATTGGTCAATCCGACCCAATGACCAAACCAATGACCCAATAAGTCAACTTTCGACCAAAAATTCAATTTGGTCAAAATAGTCAATTTTCGACCTACGGACCATCCCATTGACCCAATAAAGTCAACTTTTGACCAAAACGTCAACTTTGGTAAAAATGGTCAATTTCTCGACCCAATGACCACCCCATCGACCCAATGGGATTAATTTCAACTCGAAATCGAGCTCACAGAGAGGAAATGGCAGGGGTATTTCAGTGGGATCAAGTTCTCCGGTGTGGGGGAGAGTCTGGAATGATTTTGCGCAGTTTCTGTATGGTTTGTTTCAATGCCTCCTTGGCCGAGAGGAGGTGGTGCTTAGAACAGAGTGGCCGGAGTGGCCTCCCTGTGGGGGTTTAATGGTTTAGATCACTGCCTAGGTCAAGGGAAGAATAGTCCATGGCAACCATCGGGCATGAGGCAGCTCAAGAAGATGGAATTTCAATGTCGGCTCCTCCCAAGGTCTCTGCCATGGGGTTTTCCGGCGGCCATGGTGGCTGGCCGCTGTGGTCAGTCACCATCTCGACTCAGCTGAGGGCGGCTCTCAAGCAATGGTGAAGTCAATCGGAGTTGGCCATGTGTAAAGGTGGTGAATTGAAATGGCATGGGAGAGGCTCATTTTAGGTTCAATTTGGTCAACCCATGTATTTGGGCTTGGTTCACCTTCCCATGGTCTGATTTTGGGCCGGGGGATCAGCTTGGGTCACCGCCATGGAGTGGTGAAGTCCCCATCCATGGTGAGGTGCTAAACTTGCGTTTAGTGCGCGACATGGTTATGGTTAAAAAGGCTTAATGAAGGATTAGGAAAGGGGGCCCTCCTTTTGCCATTAATGGCTTGGTCACATGTCAAACCTTCCATGGCTTCATATGGCTTGTAAATGGCTCGCTTCATGGCTCCATGTAGCTTCGGGACAAAGCTTCGGTCATTTACATGAAAGAAGGTTTTGAATTTTGGGATTTTATGGGTGATTTCGGCATGAGGCCTAATTTAGGATTATTCGATGATCGATTTAGACTTAAGGGATGATATCAATTAATGGGGTGATGAAAAGAATGTCATATGGGCTTTAGCATGAAGTTTGGGCCTTTAAAATTTAGTGGGAGATGGGCTTTTAAAATGGTTTAGGGAAGTGGGCTTTTGGATTTTAAAATGGATTTTAGGATGAAAGTTTTGGTAAAGGTTTCTGCAAACAAGTGTTGGGTTTAGTTTAGTGGATGTGTCAGTGAATGATTTGGAATTGGTTGGAATAATTTGGAGTCAATCGGGTTTAATTGGGACTTTTGTAAAGGGCCAAAGTGGGTCAAATTGGGTTAACTTGGGCTAAGGTTGGGCTAATGTTGGGTTCGATGTAAAATTAATGTTGAGAAATGTTCATAGGAGTGTCACAAAGAGTTTTCAACTGTCGTTGGTTCTACTTGGGATTTGGGCCTATTCTGGATTTGCGTCTGGGTGTAGGCCCATTTAGGAAATTTTGCCTTTAATAAATTTAGTAGGGTTTTGTCCAAATTTCGGGCAAATTATGTTAGTGTTTTGTTTGTGGGATGTTATGGAAGGTTTAGAAAAGGTTTGGGGTTAATTCGGAGTTGAATCGGGTGGGTTCGAGCTAGGCTTGTGTCATAGCCAAAATTGGCCTTAAGCTTCAAATTGAAATCGCCCAAATGTCAATCAAATTGACTTGGATTTGGCTCCAAATTGATATCAGATATTGAATTCAGCTTAGAATTGAATTGACCAAAATTGATGTCATTGGGGTGATTTGGTTCGACATTGGGTTCATTTCGTTTAAATTGACTAAATTGGGGGTTTTGGTAAAAGTAGTGGCAAATCGAATAAAATCGGCCCATGGTGTAGCTTGAACAAATGAAATCGGGAAGAAGCTCAGGATTTTCTGGAATTTTCTGGAATTTTTGGAATTTAATGGATTTTTGCGTCAAGAGTGGGCATTTTGGTAATTTTCGAGTGGTATTCGGGAGTATTTTTGGAAATTTTGGTATTTTTTGGCTATGGCCGATCAAATTGAGTGGGGTGAAATGTTTAGGATCGCATTTTGAGGAATTTTGGCTAATTCTAGGCGTGATTTTGCGAATTTTGGGAAGGGGCCCATGGCATTCGCGAAGGACTGGGGTGTATGGGCCTCTGGGTCAAAAATCGAAATTTTGGAGAAAACGAAGATTGATCAAATCCCTGAGCAGCCCGAAATCACTTCTCGTCTGAGCCATGAAGCCCTATTAAGCCCATATGAGCCAAGAGAGGACCCATATTGAGGCATTCACTATGTCGTTCCTAACCCTCTGGGTAGCCAGTGGCTTAGAGGGCTAAGGACCATCCATATGAATTACCTACATGAGTCGCAGGTCAAGTCGGGTGAGAGTGTGGTTTTAGAACTTGAATGTGTGTGTGATAGGTAGTGTATGCGGCGTCAACCCTCACTGCACTGTGCCACCTGTGGTATTCCCTAAGGCCAAAAAGTCCTATAGAACTCATCCTTTAAACCTCCACATTCGATTTCAACCCTCTGTGTGATTAGTGGGTCTACAATCAAGCTTGTGGGGTTTAGCAGTGGAGTTAAGAAGTAGTTTGAATTTCTATAGTCGGGTTCCATTTCTAGTCCTCTAAGATTAGTCAAAGGAAAAGCCTAAGGCTAGATCCTAAGTACTAAAAGAGAAGCAAAAGACCTCATCAAAAATGAGGTCAA
>JAKZJZ010001666.1:0-25586 GCA_022702705.1 Papilionanthe hookeriana x Papilionanthe teres | reverse complement strand
AGAGTACCCCCTCTTCCAAGCATGAAAAGAACATTGACATATCATAAGTTCAGTCACTATATCTAAAGCTAGTCAGGAGGATACTAACTCGTCATTACAGAGCTCCCACTCACTCTTCACCTGAAGGCTAACCTTCAAGTTTAGTTACTAATCTTAGGACCAAATTGAGGATCTTAGCCTGTCACCCTTAAATCTCCAATTTGAATTCCATCAAAACACATTTCCTTATTTATTTGCACTCAATTCTCATGAACTACGCAATTCATCCATGGACATTGAATGGATTATTCATTATTATTGTAGGACACTAAATCCATTCAGAGTTAATGTTCAAAAACATATTTTAACAATTCAATTGGCCAGATAGAAAAGTAAATTAAGTTGAAAATGAAAAACCATCACAATTTCTTCAATACTTTAAAAGCACTTCAAATCCACATCATGCCACAATTTGAGCTTTCCAGGAAATAATTTTAATCTTTCGATCATGCCGCAATTGCATTCTCTCTTTATAGATCTTGTCATTGTGATAAGATGCATTTCTAATTTCTTCAAATTCATTCAATTGCATAAATCTCTTCTCTCCAGCATTTTTCAAATTAAAATTCAACTCTTTTATAATTCAATATGCTTTATTCTCCAATTCAATCGATAAATGGCAAGTCTTACCAAACACTAGTCTATAAGGAGACATTCCAATATGAGTCTTAAAAGCAGTTATATAAGCCCATAATGCAGTATCTAATCGAGCATACTAATCTAATTTATGATTATCCAAAGTTTTCTCCAAAATTCTTTTAATTTCATGATTAGACACTTCTGCTAAACCACTAGTTTGGGGATGATAAGCAGTTAAGATTCTATGAATAATATTATATTTCTCAATCAATCTCTTAATTTGATTATTCCTGAAATGAGATCTGCCATCAGTTATAATCACTCTCGGAATTCCATATCTCGTAAATATATTTTTCTTTAAAAATTTTGAAACACTCCCAGCATCACATCTAGGTAAAGTAATAGCTTCAATTCATTTCAAGACATAATCAACGTCAACCAATATGTATAAATTTCCAAATGAAAGAGTAAATGATCTCATAAAAACTAGTCCCCATACATAAAAAATTTCAACTTCCAAATTATAGTTTAGAGGCATTTCATTTCTTCTAGAGATATTACCTACTCTCTGACATCGATTACATGATTTAATATATTTGTATACATCCTTAAAAAGAGTAGGCCAATTAAATCCAGATTGTAAAATCTTAAAAGCAGTTTTATCAATACCAAAATGACCTCCAAATTCATAATCATGACAACGTTGAATAATTAAATTAGTTTATTACTGTGGCACACATCTTCTAATAATCAGATCCTTACATTGTTTATATAGAAAGGGCTCATCCCAAAAAATAAAATTTTGCATTATATTTATTTTTTTTTGTTGCTTTGTTAAATCAGGTGGTCAGTATCACTCACAATATAATTCACAATATCAGCATACCAAGGCAAATTCTTCCCATAATAGTATAGACTTGTTCATCAGGGAAAGTTTTTGTAACTTCCTTCTCAAATTCAGATAATTATCATACTCTAATCTCGACAAATGATCAGCTATTTGGTTATCAGATCCCTTCCTATCAACTATCACAAAGTCAAATTCTTACAGAAGAAGTATCCATCTAATCAGTCTAGGTTTGACATCCTTCTTTTGCATTAAATATTTGATAGCTTTATGCACAATACTTTTAGCTCCAATTAAATAATTTCTAAACTTTTCAAAAGCAAATACTATTATTAATAACTCTCTTTCAGTAGTGGTATAATTAATTTGAGCTTCATTAAGAGTTTTACTAGCATAGTAAATGACTTTGAAAACTTTATCGTACTTCTACCCCAACGCTACTCTGATCGCATAATCACTAGCATCACACATAAGTTCAAATGGTTTCTACCAATCAGGTGAAACAATTATAGGTGCAGTGATTAATTTATTTTCAATAATTCAAAAGCACACAAATATTCATCATTAAAATCAAACATTCTATCATTTTCTAGAAATTGGCACAAAGGTTTAGTAATTTTAGAAAAATCTTGAATATATCGATGTCGGCATTATATTTTTTTTTTAGGTCGTGTGTTTTATTTTGAAAAGTGGTCGCCTAACAGAAGTTGTGTGGCGAATTTTTATTTTAAATTTAATTTAAATATATATAATTTAGAAAGTAGTATTTGATTTTGAAAATAATTTTTAAATTTGAAAGTTTTAAGATATGAGATTAAACCGATCTCACATCCCCAAATAGTTTATATAAACGAGCGCCGCACCACAAACCGTATATCTATCCCTAAGGATAGACACACCGCTTGATGGTGGGGCTCGATCAAATAAACTAGAAGTTTTGTGACATCCGTTTGGTTTGCGAACCAATTTTATAAGCCGACAAATTCCCCGCTTAATATGAAAGTATCAAACGAGGTTTATATTACTCAGGTTCTTTAAAATTCCTATAAGGGCAAGCCCCTATAGTTAATTACATCTTAAGTGACGGGAATCACCTAAGAAAACTCTCGATAATAATCAATAATTCCGCTTTCAAGAATTTCAAAGTTTAAGGTTTTCAAAGATTGAATTTTGGAATTTCAATAGGGAATGGATCAAATTTTGGAACATTTTGTTTTGTGAATCCAAAGGAAGAGAGGTAGGAGAAATCACCGATTCGAAGTGAACTTCGATAATTTCCCGACTATCCTATTGTTTGTCTTGAATTTAGGAAAGTCCTAATGTTTATTTGATATTTCAATCTTGCCAATTTCAATTAATTAGGGCTTATATTTGTATGATAAAATCAAACAAATAGCACTAGAAGATGTGAGGGTTTATTGTCGTATCGGACGACTACCTCGGAATCCTAAGACCGGTTAGGGCTTAATTTGCAATGCAAATGCCTAACGAAGAGTTGAGGATTTATGTTGCACTAGGCAAGCTACCTCGAAGTCCTATGGCTTGGTTGTTTTAATTCTAGGAAAGTTTTGCTGAAGTAGACTCGAGGTTTTGCTGATGACGATGGTCGTGCTGCCCACCATGCTCCGAGCTCCTTGTTGTTGCAGAGGTTTAGTTTTAGAAATCATAAATCAGGAGTTGAGAAAAGTGTTTTGGTTTAGAGAAAATCTTAAAATCCAAGTGTTTTTTATGTTTTATTTAAAACAAATCTTAAAGTTGATTATAACGACACCGGTTAAGATCCCACGGTTCCATCCTTCCGGCATCATTATTTTTATCGGATTCACTTAGTCCGCATGAATTTGCTAAACTCAACCGAATGAGTTCCACACTTTCATTTAGACCGTGGGAAATCCCGTTAGCAACACGTAGGTTACATCATCCGAGGTATTCCCGATCATCCAACAGGACGTTTTAATTTAGTTGTAATTGTAGTTTTGTGTTCGTTTGTGATTAAATTTTGAGTTGTTTTATATTTTGAAATGTTGTGGCGGTGAATTTTATCTTGCAATGACTTTTAACTTAGTTTTGGTTTCAGTTTTAGGGTCTATCCTAAAGGTGTGGGTTTTCATGCAACGGTTGTTTATCATGCAAGAAAAATAAATGCATTTGCAATAAAGTAAATTGCAAGAAAGTAAATTGCAATAAAATAAAATAAAAGCGTACTCGGAGGGTCTTCCCGTCATTCCAAGCTGCACTTAAAACTCAATTAGAATATTTAAGCAAGTTCCTAGGTAAAGCTAAGGGAAAGGTTATGGTTTTCTACCAAATTCCTAATCTTATAGCTAGTCATCTCCTATGACGTCTAGGTTCTTTGTGTTTTTGTTTGAAGACAATTTTCTTCATCAAAGAATAGTTAACCCCAATTGTTCTTATAAATGTCCTATCATATCGAGGAAGTGCTTAAGAGGAATCTTAAACATCTTTTCAATATTTCTAGGATTGTTTTAAGTCCAAATGAATTTAATTATACAAATGAATTAATCGTCCAAGAATTTCAAGTTTTATTGTTATCTTGCTCAATGAGCTGGGACATTTGAATATCCTATAAGTGAAGTAACATTTCATTTAATGTTCTGTTTAGGAGTTATGATAACTAAAACTTTCAAGGGTAAATTGGTATTCAAATGATTTGATTTAAGTTAAAGGGTTTAAATTTGGAATAGTGTTCAAGTTGTTTTATATTTAATTTAATTTAATTTAATTTAATTGAGTTTGATTTAATTTAACATAGTTCAATTTAATTTGATTTGGTATTTAATTAATTTGATTTGATTTAATCTAATTTAATTACTTAATTTAATTTAATTTAATTGTTTAATTTAATTTAATTTAATTTTAATTATTTAATTTAATTTAATTTAATTGTTTAATTTAATTTAATTTAATTTTAATTTAATTTAATTTAATTTAATTTAATTGTTTAATTTAATTTAATTTAATTTTAATTTAATTTAATTTAATTTAATTTGTCTTAATTTAATTTAATTATTAAATTTAATTTAATTTTAATTTAATTTATCTTTAATTTACTTTATTTTTAATTTTAATTGAAATTTTTGAAAGAGTTTAATAATTTGACTTTAGTTTAATGATTAAGTCTTTTAATATTTTGAATTTGAATTATCATTTTAATTAAGAGTTGAATATTAATGAGATAATTAATTTAGGGATTTTTTAAATTAAAGAATAAATCTCTTCCTAATAATATCCCTATTTTAATAATTCCAATTTTATTATTCTTCCAAATTTAATCAATTATTTAATTAAGGTTTTAATTATTTTAAAATTGCTTAATGGGTTTCTACCATTTAATCATTTAAATTTCAATCATCCAAATCAGATTAGGATCAAATATTTTACTTGTTAAATTTTTATTAAACCTAAAGTTTTAATTAAGGATTAAAATCTAATTACCATTTTACCCTTTAAGCTTAATAATTTCATAACTCACTAAATTGAATTCAAATGAACTTGAAATTTTTATGTGACTTCACTCATATGTCAATAAAGACATGAGAGGAGAAAAAGTGATTTTTCTGTATTTAATTTATTTATATAATTATTTTTGGTAGAAAATAGAGATTTTCAAGGGAAATTTGATAACATGACCAAGGGAAAGTTTCTGTCCTTAAGAAAATTAGGGGACATTCCTAATGACCAGAGGACCACTTAGACTAATTTTGGTGATTTTTTGAATTATATTATTTTTATTATAATTATTTTGGGTTTTGGAGTGTTAATTAATTTAAAAATAAAATAAATATTGAAAAATGAATTTTATATTTTTCAAAAATCTCTCTGATATCAAGGAAACCAGAGAATCAAATTTTGCAATTTTCTGATTTTTCTATAATTTATAATAATTATTTTAGTGAAAATGCTAGAAAATACATTTTTTTTTATTTTAAAATTACCCTAGGGCTTTAAAATTCAATATCTCACTAAATAGACCTAGGAAAAATGTGGGATTTGTTCCTAAGTGATTAAAATTCAAAATGTGACATTTTGGTGAATTTTATTATTTTTGTGATTTTTATTATTT
This sequence comes from Papilionanthe hookeriana x Papilionanthe teres, assembly GCA_022702705.1. Lineage (NCBI taxonomy): Eukaryota > Viridiplantae > Streptophyta > Magnoliopsida > Asparagales > Orchidaceae > Papilionanthe > Papilionanthe hookeriana x Papilionanthe teres. The sequence goes on along the minus strand of JAKZJZ010001666.1, from coordinate 20,037 downwards.
TTAATTATTAAAAATATTAAAATATTATTAAAAATTAACTTTTTTAGAAAATTGAAATTTTAATTTTCTTAGGTTTCCCTGATATCAGAGAGGCTCCAAAACCAATTTGGTGAATTTTTAAAAAGTATTTTAAAAGTTATGAATTTTTAAAGTTTAAAATGGCTAAGTGGCTTAATTAACCCAATTAGTGGGGCTAACCAAGTCCAATCGACCTCAAATTTTTATGGTAGATTCCTCTGATCCTAAAGGTCAGTGGAGAATTGATTTCAAGTCAATTTGATGCCTGGTTAACTCTAATTAATTAAAGACATATTTTGGGTGTTTAAGCCAATTAGGGTTAATCTGAGTGAATTAACTCAAGTCCTATTTTTCCTAGAGTTCTCTGGTCATAAGGAACATCACCAAATATTTCTAGAATTTATTTCACAACATGCTAATTTTTGGAATTAAAATACTCAAAACAAGCAACATGCATTTGAAAAATAAATAACTTTTCACAGAGATGGCCTCGACCTTGGAAAATTCAAGGAATGTTCCCAAGTTCAGAGGCTTCAAAAGCTCCTATGGTCTCATGCCATGGTGAATTGTATACATGCATGGAGAATTAAATGTATGCAGAGAGTAAATAAATTATAAAAAATAAAATACTTAATGAAATTAAATGATTTCTTTTCCACATTATTCTCCTCTCGTTCACCGAGCAAGAGGGTATTTTTATTTTATTTTTGTGATTTTTCTACACAAAGATATGGATTTTTGAAGTTTAGGGAATTAAATAAATAAGAAAATACCCTAATTTTCTATTTATCCACGCGGCGCCGCGCGCATCCTCGGCAGCCTCCGAAGGCCACGCGGCGCGCTCCCATTCGACGCCGCCACTCGAGTCAGCAGCCCGGGCCCCGCGGTTCTCGCACCGTCTCTCGGTCCGACGCCATCCGAGCCGTTCGTCCGCGCGTGTATCGAATGGACGTCATCCGTTCATCGTCCCCAAGTGTCCTCACCCGATAGCCGTCCACACTAAATCCCTAATATCTCACTCGATACTCAATGGATTTTCATGTTCTTATGCTCTATGGATTCGTCTTGAAGAGACGAACACATCTATACGGCTAACATGCATTGAAACTAAGGCATTCGAAATGAAGAATCTCCGAAGCTCGGGATGGAGAGTTAGCTCATACCTTGGCTCGTAGAAGTGTGGCTTCAATCCGAGAGTTGTTGCACCTTCGATCGGGTCCCAGCGAAGCTCCGGATGAAGTCTCCCGGTCCGGTGAATTGTCCGGATATGATTTCGACCAAGCCCGATCACAAAGCTTGGAGGCCGGAGCAACCGGGTGGCCCGGAGATGGGGCTTTTGGTGGTGGACACCTTCCCTTGGTCCGGTGAAGGTGTAGAGCCAATCAATTTGGGAATTGGCTCACCGTGGAGAAGTGTCCTGGTTTTGGGCTAAAGTTCGAGCTCGAAATTGGGCTCGCCTAGAAGGAATCGGGGCTGGAATTCAGCTGGGGATCGGGTGCTCTATGTGTAGAGAGTGATCCGGAGTGATTTTGGCGGAGTTTCCTTAAGGTTTTTGTTTCAGCACCTCTCATGGCCGAGAGGGGTGGAGTTTAAATAGGAGAGGGTGGAAGGCCTCTCGCAGGGAGTTAGGGCTTGGGATCGACTGCTCTCGTGAGGAGAAGATCAGCCATGGTGACCACTGGGCATGGGGCAGCTCAAGCAAGTGAGAATTTCAATGTCGGCTCACATGCGAGCTCTCGGCCATGGTGTTTTCCGGCGGCCCGGTGGCCGGCCGGCCGTGCAATGGTCACCATCTTGGTCGGGTGGGTCGTGGTCGGGGTTTAGTGTAGGCAATCGAGGTTTGACATGTGTAAAGGAGTTTGATTTAAATGGAATGGGAGAAGGCTCACTTTGGCTTGGTTTGGGTCAACCCACCATTTTGGGCTTGGTGCACCCTTCCAAGCTCTGATTTTGAGCTGAGGGAATCATTTAGGTCAGCTTAGAAGGAGTGGTGAAGTCTCCATCCATGATGAGGTGGCTAAACATGGTTTAGTGTGCGACATGATTAAGGTAAAAAAGGGTTAAAGGAGGTTTAAGAAAGAACCCCTCTTCTTGCCATAAATGGACTAATGACAAGTCAAAGCCCTCATGGCTTCATGTGGCTTGAGAATGGCTTGTTCATGGCTTCATTTGGCTTGGGAAAAGGTTGATTTGTTTCATGAAAAGGGTTTTAAGAAATTTTTTGGTAATTTGATGGGAATTTGGATGAAGCTTCATTTGGGATAATTCAATGATGATTTTAGGACTTAGGTAATGGATTTAATTAAATGGATGACAAATGGAGATGTCATGTGGGCTTTAGGGTAGATTTGGGCTTTTGAATTTTGAAGGAAATGGGCTTTTAAGAAGGTTTAAGGGAAGTGGGCTTTTAAGTTTAAGGATGTGTTCATGGATGGGAATTTTTGTAGAAGTTTGGGCCAAATAGTTGTTGGTTTTGGTTTAGGGATGTTTCATGAATAATTTGAAATAGATTTAAGGTGGTTTGGGTTTGAATTGGGTTGAATTTGGGTTTATTTGGTAAATGGGCCAATGTAGGTCAAATTAGGCTAACTTGGGCCAATGTTGGGCTAGGGTTGAAATTGATGTAAAATAAATGTTAAGAAATGTTTATGGGAGTGTTTCAAAGAGGTTTTGGCTTTGGTTGGGTTTTAATTTTGAGGTTTGGGCCTATTTGGGTTAGATTTGGGTTTAGGTCAAAATTGGGCTTTTTGATTTTGGGTTGAATTTGAGTGGGGTTTGGGTCAAAATCTTGGGCAAATCATGTTAGTGTTTTGTTTATGAGGATGTTAAGGAAGGTTTAGAAAAGATTTGGGGTTAATTGGAGTTGAATTGGGTTAGTTTGGGCTAAGTTTGGGTCATGGGTCCAAATTCGGGCTTTAAGGCCCAAAGTGAAATTGGATCCAAATGTCAATCAAATTGGACTTGGATTTGGTCTAAATTGGTATTGGGAATGTTGAATTGAAGTTTAGAATTGAATTGGACCAGAATTTGGGTCAATTGGATAGGTTTGGTTTAACATTGGGTTCACTTTGGGTTAAAATGGGTCAATTTGGGGGTTTTGACAAAAGTAGGGTAAATTGATAAAATTGGCCCATGGTGTAGTTGGATAAAATGAAATTGGGAATATTTGGGATTTTCTGGAATTTTCTGGGAATTTTTTGAATTTTTGGATTTTTAGGCCAAGAAGGGTATTTTGGGTTATTTGGAGGGTATTGGGAGGTTTTCTTGGAATTTTTGGTATTTTTGGGTATGGACGATCAATTTGAGTGATGTGGAGGTGTTTGGGATTGATTTTGGAAAATTTTAGGTAATTTGGAAATTTTGCAAAAATTTGGGTAATTTCAAGGTTTTGGGTAGGTTTAGTAGGTGTAGGGTCCCGGGGTCAAAAATTGAAAATTTGGGAAATTGAAGATTGGGTGAATTTGAGTGGGGTGAAATCATTTTGGTTGAGCCATGAAGCCATTTCAAGCCCATATGAGCCATGAAAGGACTCATTTGAGGCATTCACTATGTTGTTCCTAACCCTCTAAGCCAAGGGCTTAGGGGTTAAGGACCATCCATGTGAATCACCTACATGAGTTAGGAGGTTAAGTTGGGTATGGGTGTGGTTTTAGGAGGTGTGTGGGAGTGTAGTGTGTAGGTGTAGTGTAAGTCAGCCCCCTCACTGCGACCAAGCCACCTGAGGCGGTCCTAAGGCCAAAGAGTCCCATAGGAACTCATCCTTTAAACTTCCACATTCGATTTCAACCCTCTAGGTGATTAGGGGTCTATAGTCAAGTTTGTGGAGTTTGCAGGGAGTTTAGAAGTGGTTTGAATTTCTAAAAGGCGGGTCCCAATTCTAGTCCTCTAAGATAGTCAAAGGAAAAGCCTAAGGCTAGATCCTAAGCACTAAAAAGAAGAAAGGAAGACCTCATCAAAAATGAGGTCAACAAATGGACTCCCAATAGGTGTGGTGAGCTGACGGAGCACACCGCGCGTATTGGTGTTGACCGAAGCGATCAACAAAACCAACACAGATGTCCAAGTGACGAACTTAGGACGAAGTAGAAGAGTTTCTGCCGGGGAGTGTCAAGTATATCTCGAAACCGGAGATTCTCGAACTCTCGCCGGGGAAAGGAAAAGGAGGTGAATCCCAAATCACATGATCCGGGGAATTTCGACTTAGATTTTATTTTGTTTCAATTTAAGCTTTGATGTGTGAGTTTAAATTTTAGTTTGGAGTTTCAATTTAGATTGAAGTTTGTCAAAATTAATTTGAAGGATTTGATTTGAAATGAAAATTGGAATTCTGAGGTTTTAGATGTAACATCTTCAACCTCGAAAGAAAATCGAATTGATTAGATTGAATCGTTGCAATGAGAAGAAATCTCGCAGCAATGCGGTGTTGGATGTAAAATCCTTAACCTCAAGAGTTTGATTTTGATGTATTTCATTGCGATAGGGAAATGATCCTAAAGCAATGCAGTCTTGGATGTAAAATCCTCGACCCAAAAGGTTTGGATTTGATGTATTTCGGCTATATAGGAAAGAATCCTAAAGCAATGCGGTCTTGGATGTAAAATCCTCGACCCAAAAGTTGAATTTTGATGTATTTCGAAGGCAAATAGGAAAAGAATCCTAAAGCAAGGCAGTCTTGGATGTAAAATCCTCGACCCAAAAGTTTGATTTGATGTATTTCGGTGCACTAGGAAAAGAATCCTAAAACGGTGTGGTCTTGGATGTAAAATCCTCGACCCAAAGTTTTGAATTTTGATGTATTTCAGGTCGATAGGAAGAGAATCCTAAAGCAGTCGATACTTGGATGTAAAATCCTCGACCCAAAAGTTTTGAATTTTGATGTATTTCAGATGCAATAGGAAGAGAATCCTAAAGCGATGCGGTCTTGGATGTAAAATCCTCGACCCAAAAGTTTGATTTGATGTATTTCAAGGCAATAGGGAGAGAATCCTAAAGCAAGTGCGAGCCTTGGATGTAAAATCCTCGACCCAAAAGTTTTGAATTTTGGTGTATTTCGAGTGCAAGAGGAAGAGAATCCTAAAGCAAGTGCAGTCTTGGATGTAAAATCCTCGACCCAAAAGTTTTGAATTTTGGTGTATTTCAAGTGCAATAGGAAGAGAATCCTAAAGCAAGTGCAGTCTTGGATGTAAAATCCTCGACCCAAAAGTTTTGAATTTTGATGTATTTCAGAGGCAATAGGAAGAGAATCCTAAAGCAAGTGCAGTCTTGGATGTAAAATCCTCGACCCAAAAGTTTTGAATTTTGATGTATTTCAAGTGCAATAGGAAGAGAATCCTAAAGCAAGTGCAATCTTGGATGTAAAATCCTCGACCCAAAAGTTTTGAATTTTGATGTATTTCAAAGGCAATAGGAAGAGAATCCTAAAGCATACGGTACTTGGATGTAAAATCCTCGACCCAAAAGTTTTGAATTTTGATGTATTTCAGATGCAATAGGAAGAGAATCCTAAAAGGTACGATCTTGGATGTAAAATCCTCGACCAAAAAGGTTTGAATTTGATGTATTTCAGGCAATAGGAGAAGAATCCTAAAGCAATGGGTCTTGGATGTAAACCCTCGACCCAAAAGTTGAATTTTGATGTATTTCAGGTGACAGAAGAGAATCCTAGCGATGCAGTCTTGGATGTAAAATCCTCGACCCAAAAGTTTTGAATTTTGATGTATTTCGATGCAATAGGAAGAGAATCCTAAAGCGATGCAGTCTTGGATGTAAAATCCTCGACCCAAAAGTTTTGAATTTTGATGTATTTCAAAGGCGATAGGAAAGAATCCTAAAGCAGTAGGTACTTGGATGTAAAATCCTTGACCCAAAAGGTTGAATTTGATGTATTTCAGTGCAATAGGAGAAGAATCCTAAAGCAGTGCAGTCTTGGATGTAAAACCCTCGACCCAAAAGTTGAATTTTGATGTATTTCAGTGCAATAGGAAGAGAATCCTAAAGCAGTGCAGTCTTGGACGTAAAATCCTCGACCCAAAAGTTTGATTTGATGTACTTCAGTGCAATAGGAAAAGAATCCTAAAGCAGTGCAGTCTTGGATGTAAAATCCTCGACCCAAAAGTGTTTGAATTTGGATTTGATTGAGACTTGAAATCTGGAAAGATTGAATTTGAGATTTGGAAGGATGAGTTTGAACTCGATTGAAACTTGATTTAAGATTTGATTTGAAATTTGAAAGATCAAGTTCGAAACTTGATCGAGATTGGATTTGGATTTTGATCGAGAATTCGATTCGAGATTTGGGAAGATCAAATTTGAAATTTGATCGAGAGTGGATTTGGAATTTGATCGAGAATTTGATTTTGAAGTTTGGAAGGATGGAATTTGATTTTGAAGTTTGAAAAGATTGAAATTTGATTCGAATTTGGAAAGATTGAATTCGAGATTTGTGTTGATTTCGTTTATCTTTTAATGGTTCAAATTTTATTTTGTTGTTTATTTAATGTTCATGTGAACTTGGTATTTGTCATTTTTCGATTTTTTTAGAAAGTTTTCTTTTATTCTCTTTTTTTCTTTTTCTCGTTCTTTGTTCGAAGTTCATTTAACTTTAATGGCGTTTCCCAATCAATTTGCACAAAAGAGGTGAAGGCCAAAAACGTGACATGGTCACTTTCATTCCAATCATGTTGAAAATACGTCGTACAACTCGATCTCGGAATATATTTCATACAATCCATGTAGACTCAAAACGGATCGTGTATGATCTTTGTTGATCCATCAAAAGAATCATCCGTCAAAAATCCATGTCCGAATAGTGAGGTACATGGTCAATAACATCACCTTCCAAGCCATCCTCGGCAAGGATGCCGACTGGATGTACATTGGAGGTGTGATATTTCCTATGTAACTCACGACTCGTAAGGCCGGAGGTTCTCTAGCTCCGGATCCGGTCGGAAATGGTAAGGTATTTTGTCGTCGTCCATCCTCCCGAAAGTAACCGAGATTCGCTCCACTCGGCACTCCCGGTATGCAATGCTTTGCGATATCTCGCTCCGTTACCTTGCAGTATCATGACGGAACCCACCGGTAAAGGTATCTTTACCGGCCCTCGGAACTCACCCGGGCCTCGCTATCCGGAGGTCGCATCCGAACATGATGTTGCACTCATTCAAGAAAGAGACCGTGCGTAAAGGTCCGACGAAGTCGTGGTGATCAATATGTGGGGGTATGCAGTCACCCCGTTTGTAGATGTTGATAATGCAACTATTGGGTATGCATCCGTCGGCAGCACTCTCCATGTTATCAATCTTTTACCATTCTCTTGATAACTAATGGCATCGGATCTACTTGCCCATGACGAAGTATTCCCGTGGGTTTCCTTCTCGTCTTCAAGAAAGTTGTAGCAAGCATCCGCATTGTATTGTGATTCTTCCTTTCCCCGGCATCCATCTCCGGGGTTCCGAGTATGTGTTTTCCTCGTGCGGCCTCGCTCGGCCCATTCTTTTCGCATCCCGGATACGATCCACGATTTGCCGTTGTTCATACTCCGAGAATACGCTCGGTGTGTAGCTCGAGGCCTTCTAGTATGTTGGTTCTTCTTCCTTTAATTCTCTCGAAGTATTCGAAAGTTTTCTTTTCAACATTCCGCATCCTCTCCGACTCGTATTCCGGAATGATCTCGCGCATGGCGAGGCCTTGTGACATATTGTGGGATATATGGTTCAATCCCTTCACGTTCCCCCGCATACCTCGGCTCCTCGTGATGATGTCCGTCGGACATCCCCCGGGTTGCTTCGCAACAAGGTCATGCACCGCCGGTGGTTCTATCCGATGGCGTGGTAGCCTTCTTTCTTCGATCTTCCGGAGATTTCCCCGGTTCTTTCGTTATTCTAGGAGCCGGCCTCCTTTCTTCGTGTTCCCGGTGAACCGGTGTCCTTGAAATGTGAGTGCCGGCATTAGCAATGTCTCGTCGCGCCGGTCCGCGACTAGTTTTGTTAACATTTTACTGGATGCGGCGATTCTTATTTCTTCGTTGCGTGGTCGTGAGAGTAGCCCTCCGAACTTCTTGAATCTCTCGCGGCGCGGCGCCGACAAGCCTCGCCCTCCGCCGTAGTGACTACGGACTTCATTTTCTTGTCTTCTTCGGTGTTTGCTTTTCTTTTCTTGTTGTTGGATTGGTGGCTTGGGCCACCCACTTTCATCACCGTCCGTCCGGGTAGTTCTTCTCGGTTAACCGGGACCCGGCCACTTTCCTCGTATCGTAGGCCCGCCGGTGCGAAATCCGAGTCAATCTCGATTATCGCTCCATCTTTCACCCTCTTTTCATCGAGTGCAAGGCTTACGCCATTCTTAAAGTTCAAGACCAACCGCCCGTTCGACATTTCCCCGCGAAAAGACAAGGAAAAGGATCGTGGGTCGTACTAAGAACAAGAACATTAAGAAAATGTTTATTAAAGATACATTTTTTTATTATTCTTATATTTTGAAATTTAACGAGAATGAAGTAGGATAAGATGAGGGAAGAGATTTTGATTTGAAAAAGAAAACAAGGAAAACTTAATTATCATGATTTTATTTATCTTAAGCACATTTTATTATTTTCGAGTTCGGACCCAATCATAAGTAATTACTTCACCCGTGTTTCTTAGGGATGAAGAATTCATTCCTTCGAAACATCGAGTAGCGTAATATTTTTTCAAGTATCGTCCGTTGATTGGAAGCATATGTCGTTCTCCCCGGCAATTCACTAGCCGGTAGGAACCTCCCGAGTATACCGCTTCAACCACAAACGGTCCTTCCCAAGTGGGTTCAAATTTTCCTCCTATCTTGCGGTGTGCAAGAATAGTCTCTCGAGAACGAGAACTAAATCACCAACTTTGAAGGTTCTCGGGCGGACCAGCTTGTCATGGGCTTCGAACCATCTTAGCTTGATATAGTTCTAAATTCGTTGCGCCGCAAGTCTTTTCCCTTCCAAGCTTTCTAATTCTTCGAGTCGTAATCCGGCGTTTTCTTCGTCGTGATCTTATTTGCAATCGCAATTCCGAGTGAAGGAAGCTCGAACCTCTAAAGGTAACATCGCCTCGGACCCATACACCGCGAGCGTAAGGTGTAGCTTCGAGTAGGGGTTCGAAGGTTGTCCGTAGGCCCATAAGGCTTCTAACAATTTCTCGTGCCAATTTCTCTTATTATCGTCCGAGGTTTTCTTTAAGATTCGAACGAGAGTTTTATTAAAAGCCTCGACGAGACCGTTTGCTCTTGGGTAGTAAATTGTCGAGTATCGCCGCCGATTCCGTGTCTCCCCGACAAAATTGTTGATTTGTGTGCTTCGAATGCCGACCCATTATCCGAGATGATCCCGCGCGGCACTCCGAAACGGTAGACAACTTGGTTCTCGAAAACCGCAAGCACGTGGTGTGCTTTCACTTCTCTAAGTGGAACCGGCTTCGCCCACTTGGAAAAGTAATCCGTAGCCGCAAGAATGAAACGATGTCCTTTTCAAGATGGTGGTTCTATCGGACCCACTATATCCGTGCCCCAACATTCAAATGGCCACGACGCAATTGTCGGGTGTAGCACATTTGGAGGTTGGTGCAGAACCACTCCGTGCACTCGGCATCGATGACGCCTCTCGGCGATTTTCATGCAATCGGTCATCATCGAGGGCCGTAGTACCCTAGTCTTTTAATTTTCATCTTCATTTTTGGACCCGACCGGTGAGCGCCACGCAGTCCCGAATGCACCTCTTTAACAATTTCACGGGCCTCGGACCCGCTTAGGCACCTTAGCCACATTTCGATCAAAAGACCTTCCGTATAATGTGTTGTTTATTAATGCGTAGGACGCAGTTCTTTTCGATCCGATGGGCTAGCGACCTATCGTCCGGTAGCTTTCCCGTTTGCAGTGTAGTTCATCAATGGCTATCGCCAATCTTCTCGTGTTTTCTCGTCACCGCCGCAACCGATTCTTTTTCTTTTCTCGATTTGTGTATCATGTCTATGTCAAGCCGTGATAGGACCCGACGTCCGCGAACCGACACTTCCACCGATTCATCTTGCAAACGAGCAAATTCTTTTGCGAGACGGGCTAAAGCATCTCGCTAAAGCATTCTCTTTTCTAGGAATTTTGTAGATTGTCACATTTGGAATCGTTCCAACAACTCGTATGGCATACCGGAAGTATTGTTCGAGTCTTGGTTTAAAAATCCCGTATTGTCCGGCGATCTCGTTGAATGATTAACCGTGAATCCCCGTAGATGTTGATGTCTCGTTATCCCCATTCGAATAGTTAATTCCGGTCCCGTTATGAGGGCCTCGTATTCTGCTTCGTTGTTTGTACACGGTTCCGTCAAGTGGTAGGAGTATCTTAACATCCCCCGCTCCGTGTTATAAAGATTAGCCCGATTCCCGCCTTACCGGGCACTATCACTTGCGATTCTTCGTCTTTGTGTGCCGAAGATGCTCCGTCGAAATACAATTCCCAACGTCGATCATCGTGGTCTTCTAGGCTCATTATTTGTTCATCCTGCGCATCGTCATCGAGAGGAGATTCGGCCGGCAAAGGGTGTGCCGCGAGGAAGTCTGCTAAGACTTGTCCCTTTACGGCACGCAGAGGCACGAAAGTTATATCGAATTGCAATAATATCATCGACCATCCGGCAAGTCCGCCGGAAAGTGTTGGACGAGTCATCAAGTATTGCAATGGATTAAACTTCGAAATCAAGTTGACCTTATGAGAAAGCATGTAGTGCCCGAGCTTTTGAGCGGCGAAGATCGGGCCAAACAATGCTTTTCAATTGCGGGATACCTTACTTCCGTCGGGAGTAAACGACGGCTTAAGTAGTAAAGAGCATTTTCTTTACCCTCATCATCGACTCTGGGCTAACAGGGCTCCGAGAGAGTCGTCTAAAGCCGCGGTGTAAAGTATCGCCGGTCTACCCGAGATCGGGGTCGCTAAGACAGGAGGTGTCATTAAATATTGTTTAATGTCTTCGAAGGCCTTCCGGCATTTCTCTTCCCAAATAAATTTGGCGTCCTTTTTAACTAGTGCCGAGAAAGGCCGACACCTACTCGACGAGCTTCGAGATAAAGCGTCGAAGATATGCCGCCTTCCCTTGAAAAGATCGTAGTTGTTTTAAGGTTTTGGGAGGCGGCATTTCTAAGATAGCTTTAATCTTCTCCGGATCGATTTCAATTCCACGATGTCGGACAACGAATCCTAAGAATTTCCCGGAGGTGACGCCGAAGGCGCATTTTAAGGGATTCATCTTAAGGTTAAATTGTCTTAATCGTTCGAAAACAATTCTCAAATCATACGAGTGGTTTTCCTTTACTTTGCTTTTGATGACGACATCGTCCACGTAGCATTCGACTCGATTGTGGATGAGATCATCAAAAATTCTTGTCATTGCTCTTTGGTAAGTCGCTCCTCGCGTTCTTCGGTCCGAATGGCATCACCGTGTAAGCAAAATACTCCGATCGGCGTTCGAATGATGTAAGCTTTTCATCTTCCGGAGCCATTTTTATCCGGCTGTATCCCGAAGATCCATCCATGAATGAGAATATTTCATGTGTCGAAGCAATATCGATCATCGCTCTGGAATCGGTAGAGGGAATTCATCTTTTGGACATGCCTCGTTTAAATCTCCGAAGTCCACACAAATTCCGATCCGACCATTCTTCTTTCGATCGGCACTACGTTGGCTAGCCAAGTCGGGTATTGTTCTTCACGGACAAATTTAGCGTCTATTAGCTTTTTAACTTCGGCTATGACTTGTTGTTCGATTTCCGCACGCATTCTTCCGGGACCTTGTCTCGATCGGAACGTAGTAGGATCCACTCCTAACTTATGGACCGCAACCTCTGGGGCTAATCCCGGCATTTCATCGTAGTTCCAAGCAAAACAAGTCCTTAAATTCCATTAACAATTTGATTATTTCTTCGGAGTCTTCTTTATCGAGTAAGGAGCTAACAAAGGTAGGTCTAGGCTCTTCGCTAGTACCCAAGTTAACTTCCGTTAACTCATCTATCGTAGATTTGATTTCTTCTTCGAATTCTGGTGGAGCGTCTCCAATTTGTAAATCTTCGAGTTCGTCCGTAGTTTCCATGCAGCTTTCATCGGATTTGCAAGTGACAACCAAGCAAAATTCAGCATCGTCAACCGACCCTACCGTGCCGAATCCGAGTCCATACTTTGAATCGGGAGGACGGCCGGAGTTATTCCATAACTTTTCAAAATGTTGTGATTGGCCTTTTGTCCATTGTCGAGGTAAGAAACCACGTTGAATTAAATTTTGAACACAGGGAGAGTACCACTCAAAAGGTAATTCCATTAATTCCGATGAAGTGACATCTTCGAATTGTACATTATTTTCGCCTTGGAGGAAGAAGCACCACGGTAGAATTTGATCGGCTTTGCACCGTCACTACGTACCTCTTTGACCTCCATACCCTCGATCTTATTAGAATGGATCGGAGTTAGGGTCATAGTATGTACGTAGTGGTTAATCTTCTCGTACATTGATTTGTATTCTTCGTTCTTTTCATCTTCGAGGGAGATCTTGTATTGCGGCTTCTTTCGACTTATTGTTGCCGCTTCTTGCTTGATTTCTTTTTCTTCTTCGAACTATCATCCCAATCAACATTGATGGTCGGTTTCTTCCGTCCAATTGTCCTAGTGTCTCTACCACGGCCTCGTCCCCGGCCTCGACCTCGGATGCGAGTTGTGGAGAAACCTTCACCATCTCGCCGAAGGGAGTGGTGAGTGATCGTTGGACTAGAACTTCAGATTCTTCGTTGTCTCGAACTTTCTTTGCTTCATTTGTTATGGTATCTCCGGAGAAGATTGTTTTCTTTGGCGGTGCATAATAAGCCGCATCTTCATGGACTCCAATCTCATGTACGGAGAATGGTTGTAAGTCTCCTTTGATGCACTCGTTCCCCTCCATCGTAATACTTGATGCACCGATGCAGAGATGATGGTACCATCCCGTTTTCATGTATCCATGGTCGGCCCAAGAGAGCGTTGAACGACGTTTCGAATCGATTATATGAAATTTTGCGGTTGTCTTTGCTAAATCACCGGTCTTCATCGGTAGCGTTATTGACCCGAGGGCTCTTTCTCCTTTCCGGTCGAATCCTCTTAATAACATTTTGTCGGCCTCGAGCTCACGAGCATCAATTTCCAAGTATGCTAGTGTTCGAAGACTCATTATATCGATCGATGCTCCCGGATCCACCAATACTCCGGAGAGCGTAAACTTCCCAATTGTAATCGAAATGTACAACGGTCGGTTGTGATCCGTCGTCCCAAGTAGTAGGTCATTGTCTCGTGAAGGTAACACCTCGTCGTTCCTTTAACGAGCAAACCTCATCTAAGGAATCTCCGGCCATTTGAGCTAAGCAAATTTCCGGATCAAGTAAGGCCTCGATCGAGCTTCTCTCATCTCCTTTCGATAAGATGAGAGCATCGTAGATGCTCGGCTTAGCCGGTAGTTTCCTAAGATGGGCTAGCACGTTGTAGTCCACTTTGTTCTCCCGCGTCTCGGCTTCTTCTCGAATGGGTATGTCTTCTGCCGGGGTTGGTTCTTCTTGAACAACCACCCGCTTTCCTTTGTCTTTCGGACCCATTCTCGGAGGTAGAACTCTTCCACTTCTCAAGTCGACTTCGTAATTTCTTCCGAATCTAGTGTTGAGTTTGCTCGGTGTTTCCTCCCGAATCGGAATGACCGGCTCTTCGGATTATCTTCCAAATCAAGGCTCTAACTCTATCGTAACCGGAGCTCCTCGAAACTCACGGATAGATCCGTTGCTTGTCGAGCTCTCGTAGCCTCCTCGATGGATGCCTTCTTCGTCATTGTGATCGTCGAGATCATGTATGATTTGAGAATTGTTGTTGGTATCGAAATCGACGCCCGGATTGTCGCTAGTTACGTAATCGTTAGAAACGATCAAAACGTAGCCAACGCCATCACCCTTATCATTATATGATCCCACCGAAGTGAGCGAGATAATCATACAAAATCGGAGGTTCGAGGGATTTCTCCCCGAATCGGAAACAACTATCCTAGGATAAGCAGCCCCTAGTCTAGCCTTAGGAATCTCGGTCCCCTCTTCTTCGTCAATTTTCTTCTTCTCTTCGATTGTCTCCCGTCGAGGTGGTTCTTCTATCGCAAGTGATAGTATCGGCTTAACGAGTCTCGAACTCCGAATTGAAGCTCGCACCGAAGCGGTTCGGATGTTGTCTAAAATCTTCTTCGAAGATCTCGTCCGAGCGGTAGTCCATCCATCGTCGGCTGCATAGGGATCTATCTGAATGACGGGATCGGTTGAGATAACATCGACGGAACCTCCTTTCCGGGTTCCTTCATGTACTCCTTCGGGATTGTTATATTTCCTTTCCGAAGGTTGTCGTTGAGCCAACTTTTGAAGGTAATGCAGTCTTCTATCTTGTGCCCAAGCATCCGATGGTAGGGGCAAAAGTTGGGATCACCTTTCTTGTTGACTTCCTCTAGTCTTTGGGCTCGGCAACTCGGAAATCTGGAGTTTTCATTAAGCTACGGAACATCTTTAGCATCGCTTCATTCTTGAACGGATATTCTCTCGCTCGAAGCTCCCTCAATGTACGTTGCGGACGAGACGGTTGTTCATACTCGCGGAGACGACCGATAGCCGGACCGGGGTTGTCGGTAATTTTGTTGTGGTTGTTGCGGCCGTTCGCGTGGTATTTGCATCGGTTGTTTGCCTTTGTCAACCGCCGCAACGACCCCGCATTTCTTTTCGAAAGTCTTCACCGGCTTCTCGCTTGTCCGTCTTGTCGGCAAAACTTAATTGCTTCGCCTCTTCTTGCAAGCTTCCGGCCTTGCTTAACAACTTCTCAAAAGTCTTAATAGTGAATCCTCGAGGAGAAGTGCTATCGGGCCGTGAATGCTTTTAAGCAAGATGCCGACCGCATGTTGTTCTTGCAGTTGTGGTTCACACTTCATACTTAAATTTCTCCATCGAAGTATGTAATCCACTAGAGTTTCATTCGGCCTTTGTTTCTCTACCACTAAATCACCTATAGTGATGTGGTGCCGAGCTCCCGCAAATCGCTTAATGAAGAGGCTCTCTAGCTCGAGAATGTCTTTGCTGCATCCGTTGGGTAATTCCGCATACCGGCCGAAGGCGATTCCCGATGGATCGCTAACGAACCGTCGGAAGAGTAGCGCATCGCTCCCGCCGCATTGCAACAACTCGGCACGAAAGTGTGCAACATGCCGTCGGGGGTTCCCGGCTCCGTCGAAGGTCTTAAACAGAGGTGGTACGAAGCCCTTTCGGGTATCGGACATCGTCGAATTCTTCCCGGTAAGGTCTACCCGTCCGAATAGATGTCCCGTTCTTCGATTGTGCTAGGGCTTCTCGCACTCGCCGTTCTACCAAGTTCTTGATATCCTTTTCGTGGATCATACTTTGTGTTGTATCCTTTTTCACCTGGTCATCCCCATCGACGGATGTAATTTCCTTTCCTCCGTCTACGAGGTGAATGACTTCGGGGGTGTCTCTCTATGTGGTTGTACTTGACTTTGGAGAGTGGCTAGAGCTATGGCCATCTCTTCCATCCTCTTCGCCATTCGAGCGATCGTGTCGTCCTTTTCCCGAAGCCGTCTCTTCATCGGTCCGGCTCCTCTCTTCTCGCGGCCGCAGGAGCACCTCGAGAAGATGATGAAGCTCGTGTCTCAACCATGTTGATTTCTCGCATATTCGTTGTCCATGAATTCCGATGAGTCGATCTCATCTCCGAACTTTTCTTCTCTTTCTTTTGCCAACCGTCGGATGTCGGTTCTCAACTTTTCCATGGCATCTTCTAGCGGAGCTTTCTGTGTATCTTTGTGGTTGTCATGCGATGGTTGCCGGGTCCTTTTTTCACGAGTCCCCTTCATCGCATAGCACTTTCTTCGCATTCCAGCCTCCTCGGCGAGACTTTCTTCTCGGGCCGCCGTTTCGCCTCAACCGCCCCGTAGTGGGACGCCACACCATCCTTCTAGCAGCGGCAGGTCTAGCGACCGCATGGTCCATCGGCCAAATGTCGGAAGGTGGTATCCTCCCTAATCCGTAACCCCGATACTACGACAAGCGGGCTAGCCTTCATTCTCTTGCTCGGCTTTTCTATCATGACGGCGGGTTCTACTCGGGGCCCAAGACGGATTTGACCGGCACCCGCCCTATCCTTCGTAGAATTTCCGACACGGGCGCTTTTCCTTCTTCGCTAGCTTTTCTACCAAAGTTTGCAGATCGAGCAAACGGCGTAGTTCTGATTCTTTTCTTGCGGCTATCGTTGTAGTATGCGGGCTGTGGTAATGTGGCAGCAATCTTTCGAACATTCTCTTCATCCTCTCGCGGCGGAGAGGGGATGGAACCTCGCTTCCTCCCAAAAGTGGTATGTAGTCAGCGCAGTGGTGTATATTCCGGTAACGGTGTATATTCCGGCAACTCCGGAATTTCCTCCAGGAAGGCAACCTCGACAGCTCCGGCTTCCCCGGCGATCCTTCTATTTCTATTTCTTCTTCGGGTCTTTGTCGGCGAAGGAATCTTCGAACCGGACCCGATTTCGAAGACGTAAGGTCTTACAGAAGATCCGTACCCTCCACGGTAACGAGTTTATCATAGTTCCGGATTCCTTTCCCCTTTGATTTGGCGTAGTCGGGGTAGGTGCGAAACAACTAGACCGGTGGGGGTAGTGAGAACAGTCCTCCCGCGGACGAGCAGATTCTCCTAGTCGGGACCCTTTGCAGGGAGGAAACTCTTGGGTCGACCTAAGGTCGAACTCGGCGTGGTTCCTCGCCTTCGATACCTTGTTCGTCGCTGCAAAGAGGGAGACGTCGGTGACTTCGACGTTCGTAGTTTTCAAATCCTCGTCCAAATCGGATGACCCCATTGTCGGGCAGTTCATCCTTATGACAGTCGAAGTCCAGATCCGTTGGTGAAGGAGAAAATCAGCTTCGGGGCTTCCATTTCGCAAGGTAGATTCCGGTTGTCGGTCCCAAGTTATGCTTCTTTTCTTTAGGACGAAAAGGAATTGAAAAGAGTCCGAACGCATTCTTTGTTCATGTATTTATAAGAAGGAATTATTTGTTAAAAGAATCACTTATTAGAGGGTTTGTTTATTTAGAACGGAATGTTCAAAGGTGTAGAGAAGGTAAGGAATCCGATTCTGAAAGGAAAAGAAAGTCTTAAGCAAGACTTCCCGACTCGAAGGATCACTCCTAAACTAACACCTATTGGGGGTCCACCCCACCTCGAAATGAGGTAAAAGGATCTCGGAACCTCTCTTGTTTAGGGGTGTTTAAACAGTGGCTCCTAAATCCGAGAGAATGTTGGCTATACTTGTTCAAGATAGAAATGAACATAGTATTCCAACGGAAAGAAGGGTAGTTTGATCCATTAGGGACATGGATACACTACCGATTTTTGAAAGCGTAATTATTTGATTATAATGGAGAGAGGAATTCTCCTCGACGGAGTCGCCGTAAATTGTCGGCATTATTTTTTTTTAGGTCGTGTGTTTTATTTTGAAAAGTGGTCGCCTAACGTGTTGTGCGGCGAATTTTTATTTTAAATTTAATTTAAATATATATAATTTAGAAAGTAGTATTTGATTTTGAAAATAATTTTTAAATTTGAAAGTTTTAAGATATGAGATTAAACCGATCTCACATCCCCAAATAGTTTATATAAACGAGCGCCGCACCACAAACCGTATATCTATCCCTAAGGATAGACACACCGCTCGATGGTGGGGCTCGATCAAATAAACTAGAAGTTTTGTGACATCCGTTTGGTTTGCGAACCAATTTTATAAGCCGACAAATTCCCCGCTTAATATGAAAGTATCAAACAGGGTTTATATTACTCGGGTTCTTTAAAATTCCCTATAAGGGCAAGCCCCTATAGTTAATTACATCTTAAGTGACGGGAATCACCTAAGAAAACTCTCGATAATAATCAATAATTCCGCTTTCAAGAATTTCAAAGTTTAAGGTTTTCAAAGATTGAATTTTGGAATTTCAATAGGGAATGGATCAAATTTTGGAACATTTTGTTTTGTGAATCCAAAGGAAGAGAGGTAGGAGAAATCACCGATTCGAAGTGAACTTCGATAATTTCCCGACTATCCTATTGTTTGTCTTGAATTTAGGAAAGTCCTAATGTTTATTTGATATTTCAATCTTGCCAATTTCAATTAATTAGGGCTTATATTTGTATGATAAAATCAAACAAATAGCACTAGAAGATGTGAGGGTTTATTGTCGTATCGGACGACTACCTCGGAATCCTAAGACCGGTTAGGGCTTAATTTGCAATGCAAATGCCTAACGAAGAGTTGAGGATTTATGTTGCACTAGTGCAAGCTACCTCGAAGTCCTATGGCTTGGTTGTTTTAATTCTAGGAAAGTTTTGCTGAAGTAGACTCGTGTTTTGCCGATGACGATGGTCGTGCTCGCCCACCATGCTCCGAGCTCCTTGTTGTTGCGAGGTTTAGTTTTAGAAATCATAAATCGGGAGTTGAGAAAAGTGTTTTGGTTTAGAGAAAATCTTAATTTCCAGGTGTTTTTTATGTTTTATTTAAAACAAATCTTAAAGTTGATTATAACGACACCGGTTAAGATCCCACGGTTCCATCCTTCCGGCATCATTATTTTTATCGGATTCACTTAGTCCGTATGAATTTGCTAAACTCAACCGAATGAGTTCCACACTTTCATTTAGACCGTGGGAAATCCCGTTAGCAACACGTAGGTTACATCATCCGAGGTATTCCCGATCATCCAACAGGACGTTTTAATTTAGTTGTAATTGTAGTTTTGTGTTCCGTTTGTGATTAAATTTTGAGTTGTTTTATATTTTGAAATGTTGTGGCGGTGAATTTTATCTTGCAATGACTTTTAACTTAGTTTTGGTTTCAGCTTTAGGGTCTATCCTAAAGGTGTGGGTTTTCATGCAACAGCTTGTTTATCATGCAAGAAAAATAAATGCATTTGCAATAAAGTAAATTGCAAGAAAGTAAATTGCAATAAAATAAAATAAAAGCGTACCTGGAGGGTCTTCCCGTCATTCCAAGCTGCACTTAAAACTCAATTAGAATATTTAAGCAAGTTCCTAGGTAAAGCTAAGGGAAAGGTTATGGTTTTCTACCAAATTCCTAATCCTATAGCCTAGTCATCTCCTATGACGTCTAGGTTCTTTGTGTTTTTGTTTGAAGACGATTTTCTTCATCAAAGAATAGTTAACCCCAATTGTTCTTATAAATGTCCTATCATATCGAGGAAGTGCTTAAGAGGAATCTTAAACATCTTTTCAATATTTCTAGGATTGTTTTAAGTCCAAATGAATTTAATTATACAAATGAATTAATCGTCCAAGAATTTCAAGTTTTATTGTTATCTTGCTCAGCTGAACTAGGACATTCGAATATCCTATAAGTGAAGTAACATTTCATTTAATGTTCTGTTTAGGAGTTATGATAACTAAAACTTTCAAGGGTAAATTGGTATTCAAATGATTTGATTTAAGTTAAAGGGTTTAAATTTGGAATAGTGTTCAAGTTGTTTTATATTTAATTTAATTTAATTTAATTGAGTTTGATTTAATTTAACATAGTTCAATTTAATTTGATTTGGTATTTAATTAATTTGATTTGATTTAATCTAATTTAATTACTTAATTTAATTTAATTTAATTGTTTAATTTAATTTAATTTAATTTTAATTATTTAATTTAATTTAATTTAATTGTTTAATTTAATTTAATTTAATTTAATTTTAATTTAATTTAATTTAATTTAATTTAATTTAATTTAATTTAATTTAATTGTTTAATTTAATTTAATTTAATTTTAATTTAATTTAATTTAATTTAATTTGTCTTAATTTAATTTAATTATTAAATTTAATTTAATTTTAATTTAATTTATCTTTAATTTACTTTATTTTTAATTTTAATTGAAATTTTTGAAAGAGTTTAATAATTTGACTTTAGTTTAATGATTAAG
>JAKZJZ010001665.1:0-25604 GCA_022702705.1 Papilionanthe hookeriana x Papilionanthe teres | reverse complement strand
GATCTTAACCGTGTCGTTATAATCAACTTTAAGATTTGTTTTAATCAAAATACAAGAACACTTGGAAAATTAAGACTTCTCTAAACCAAAACACTTTTCTCATCCCCGCATTTATGATTTCTAAAACTAAACCTCTGCAACAACAAGGAGCTTGGAGCATGGTGGGCAAGACGGCCATCGTCGTCGCAAAACTCGAACCTACTTCAAAGAAACCTTCTTAGAATTAAACAACAAAGCCATAGGACTTCGAGGTAGCTTGCCTAGTGCAACATAAATCCTCAACCTTTTCGTTAGGCACTTGCATAATCATTTTATGCAAATTAAGCCCTAACCGGTCTTAGGATTCCGAGGTAGTCGTCCGATACGACAACAAACCCTCACATCTTCTGTGCTATTTGTTTGATTTTATCATACAAATACAAGCCCTAATTAATTAAAATTGGCAAGATCAAAACATTTAAATAAGTATTAGGATTTTCCTAAACTCAAGCCAAACGATAGGATAGTCGGGAAATTACCGAAGTTCACTTCGAATCGCTGATTTCTCCTACCTTTCTTCCTTTGGATTTACAAAACAAAATGTTCCAAAATTTGATCCATTCCCTATCGAAATTCCAAAATTCAATCTTCGAAAACCTTAAACTTTCAAATTCTCGAAAGCGTAGTTATCGATTATTATCGAGAGTTTTCTTAGGTGATTCCCGTCACTTAAGATGTAATTAACTATGGGGCTTGCCCTTATATGGAATTTTAAAGAACCTGTGTAATATAAACCCCGTTTGATACTTTCATATTAAGCAGGGGAATTTGTCGGCTTATAAAATTGGTTCGCAGACCAAACGGATGTCACAAAACTTCTAGTTTATTTGATCGAGCCCCACCATCAAGCAAGTGTGTCTATCCTTAGTGATAGACATACGGCTTGTGGTGCGGTGCTCGTTTATATAAACTATTTGGGGATGCGAGATCGGTTTAATCTCATATCTTAAAACTTTCAAATTTAAAAATTATTTTCAAAATCAAATACTACTTTCTAAATTATATATATTTAAATTAAATTTAAAATTTAAATTCGCCGACAACTTCGTTAGAGCGACCCCTTTTTAAAATACAATACACAAACCTAAAATAAGCCGCACAATTTCGGCGACTCACTGGGAGAATTCCTCTCTCCATTATAATCAAATAATTCCGCTTTCAAAAATCGGTAGTGTATCCATGTCCCTAATGGATCAAACTACTCCTTCTTTCCGTTGGAATACTATGTTCATTTCTATCTTGAACAAGTATAGCCAACATTCTCTCGGATTTAGGAGCCACTCGTTTAGACACCCCTAAACGCAGAGGTTCCGAGATCCTTTTACCTCATTTCGAGGTGGGGTGGACCCCCGATAGGTGTTAGTTTAGGAATGATCCTTCGAGTCGAGAAGTCTTGCTTAAGACTTTCTTTTCTTTTCCTTTCGAATCGGATTCCTTACCTTCTCTACACCTTTCGAACATTCCGTTCTAAATAAACAAACCCTCTAATAAGTGACTCTTTTAACAAATAATTCCTTCTTATAAATATATGAACAAGAATGAGTTCGGACTCTTTTCAATTCCTTTCTTTTCGTCCCGAAGAAAAGAAGCATAACTTGGGACCGACAACCGTAATCTACCTCGCGAAATGGAAGCCCCGAAACCGATTTTCTCCTTCACCAACGGACTCGGACTTCGCCGTCTATAAGGATGAGTCGCCCGACAATGGGGTCATCCGATTCGGACGAGGATTTGAAAACACGAACGTCAAGGTCACCGACGTCTCCTCTTTGCACCGACAAACAAGGTATCCGAAGCCGAGGAGCCACCGCTCGAGTTCAACCTTAGGTCGACCCAAGAGTTTCCTCCCCGCAAAGGGTCCCGACTAGGAGGAATACCGCCGTCCGCAGAGGACCGTTCTCACTACCCCCACCTGGTCTAGTTGTTTCCGCACCTACCCCGACTTCGCCAAATCAAAGGGGAAAGGAATCCGTAACTATGATAAACCCGTTACCGTGGAGGGTACGGACCTTCCCGTAAGACCTTCGTCTTCGAAATCGGGTCCAGCTTCGAAGATTCCTTCGCCGACAAAGACCCAAAGAAGAAATAGAAATAGAAGGATCGCCGTGGAAGCCGTAGCCGCCGAGATTGCCTTCCCGGAGGAAATTCCGTAGTTGCCAGAATATACACCGTTACCAGAATATACACCACTGCCTGACTACATACCACTTTTGGGAGGAAGCAGGTTCCATCCCCTCTCCGCCGCAGAGGATGAGGAGAATGTTCGAAAGATTGCTGCCACATTACCACAGCCCGCATACTACAACGATAGCCGCAAGAAAAGAATCAGAACTACGTCGTTTACTCGACTGCAAACTTTGGTAGAAAAGTTAGCAAGGAAGGAAAACTGCCCCGTGTCGGAAATTCTACGAAGGATAGGGCGGGTGCCGGTCAAATCCCGTCTTGGGCCTCGAGTAGAACCCGCCGTCATGATAGAAAAGCCAAGCAAGAGAATGAAGGCTAGCCCGCCCGTCGTAGTATCGGGGTTAGCGGATTAGGGAGGATACCACCTTCCAAGCATTTGGCCGATGCACCATCCGGTCCTAGACCTTCCGCCGCTGAAGGATGGTATGGCGTCCCACTACGGGGCGCTTGAGATCGAAACAAGCAGCCCCGAGAAAGAAAGTCTCGCCAGAGGCCGGAATCGAAGAAAGTGCTACCGCGATGAAGGGGACTCGTGAAAAAGGACCCGGCAACCATCGCATGACAACCACAAAGATACACGAAAGCTCCGCTAGAAGATGCCATGGAAAAGTCGAGAACCGACATCCGACGGTTGGCAAAAGAAAGAGAAGAAAAGTTCGGAGATGAGATCGACTCATCGGAATTCATGGACAATGAATATGCGAAATCAACATGGTTGAGACACGAGCTTCATCGGCTTCTCAAGGTGCTCCTGCAACTGCAGAAGAGAGGAGCCGGAACCGATGAAGAGACAGCCTTCAGGAAAAGGACGACACGATCGCTCAAATGGCGAAGAGGATGGAAGAGATGGCCATAGCTCGGCCACTCTCCGCAGTCAAGTACAACCACATGGAGAGACACCCCGTAAGTCATTCACATCGTAGACGGAGGAAAGGAGATTACATCCGTCAATGGGGATGACCAGCCTAAAAAGGATACAACACAAAGTATGATCCCCGAAAAGGATATCAAGAACTTGGTAGAGCAACGAGTGCGAGAAGCCCTAGCACAATCGAAGAACGGGACATCTATTCGGACGGGTAGACCTTACCCGGAAGAATTCGACGCCGTCCAATACCCGAAGGGCTTCGTACCACCTCTCGTTTAAGACCTTCGACGGAACCGGGAACCCCGACAAGCATGTTGCACACTTTCGTGCCGCTTGTTGCAATGCCGGCGGGAGCGATGCGCTACTCTTCCGACGAGCTCGTTAGCGATCCGTCGGGAATCGCCTTCGACCGGTATGCATAATTACCCAATGGTTCGGTGAAGACGTTCTCGCAGCTAGAGAACCTCTTCATCAAGCGATTCGTCGGAGTCTCGACACCACATCACTATAGGTGATTTAGTGGTAGAGAAACAAAGGCCGAATGAAACTTTGGTGGATTACATACTTCGATGGAGAAACTTAAGCATGAAGTGTGAACCACAACTCGCAAGAACAACATGCGATCGAGCATCTTGCTTAAAAGCATTCACGGCCCGATAGCACTTCTCCTCAAGGGATTCACTATTAAGACTTTTGAGAAGTTGTTAAGCAAGGCCGGAAGCTTGCAAGAAGAAGCGAAGCAATTAAGTTTTGCCGACAAGACGGACAAGCAGAAGCCGGTGAAGACTTTCGAAAAGAAATCCGGGATCGTTGCAGCGATCGACAAAGGCAAACAACCGATGCAAATACCACTGTAACGGCCGCAACGAACCACAACAAAATTACCAAGAACCCCGGTCCAACTATCGATCGTCTCCGCAAGTATGAACAACCGTCTCGTCCGCAACGTACATCGAGGGAGCTTCGAGCGCAGAATATCCGTTCAAAAATGAAGCAAGTACCAAAGATGTTCCGTAGCTTAATGAAAACTCCAGATTTCCACCGCCAGAGCCCAAAAGACCGGAGGAAGTCAACAAGAAAGGTGATCCCAACTTTCGCCCCTACCATCGGATGCTTCGGGCACAAGATAGAAGATTGCATTACCTTTAAAAGTTGGCTCAATGACAACCTTCGGAAAGGAAATATAACAATCCCGAAGGAGTACATGAAGGAACCCCGAAAGGAGGTTCCGTCAATGTTATCTCAACCGATCCCGTCATTCCGATAGATCCCTATGCAATCGACGATGGATGGACTACCGCCTCGGACGAGATCTTCGAAGAAGATTTTAGACAACATCCGAACCGCTTCGGTGCGAGCTTCAATTCGTAGTTCGAGACCCGTTAAGCCGTACTATCACTTGCGATAGAAGAACCACCTCGACAGAAGACAATCGAAGAGAAGAAGAAAATTGACGAAGAAGAGAGGACCGAGACTCCTAAGGCTAGACTAGGGGCTGCTTATCCTAGGATAGTTGTTTCCGATTCGGGGGAGAAATCCCTCGAACCTCTCGATTTTGTATGATTATCCGCTCACTTCGGTGGGATCATATAATGATAAGGGTGATGGCGTTGGCTACGTTTTGATCGTTTCTAACGATTACGTAACTAGCGACAATCCGGGCGTCGATTTCGAAACCAACAACAATTCTCAAATCATACAAGATCTCGACGATCAAAATGACGAAGAAGGCATCCATCAAGGAGGCTACGAGAGTTCAACAAGCAACGGATCTATCTCGCGAGTTTCGAGGAGCTCCGGCTACGATAGAGTTAGAGCCTTCGGATTTGGAAGATAATCCGGAAGAGCCGACTCATTCCGATTCGGGAGGAGACACCGACAAACTCAACACTAGATTCGAAGAAATTACGGAAGTCAACCTAAGAAGTGGAAAAGTTCTACCTCGGAGAATGGGTCCAAAAGACAAAGGAAAGCGGTGGTTGTTCAAGAAGAACCAACCCCAGGCGGAAGACATACCCGTTCGAGAAGAAGCCGAGACGCAGGAGAACAAAGTGGACTACAACGTGCTAGCCCATCTTAGGAAACTACCGGCCAAACCGAGCATCTACGATGCTCTCATCTTATCAAAGGAGATGAGAGAAGCTCGATCGAGGCCTTACTTGATCCGGAAATTCGCTTAGCTCAAATGGCCGGAGATTCCTTAGATGAGGTTTGCTCGTTAAAGGAACAACGAGGTGTTACCTTCACGGACAATGACCTACTACTTGGGACGGCGGATCACAACCGACCGTTGTACATTTCGATTACAATTGGGAAGTTTACACTCTCCAGAGTTTTGGTGGATCCAGGAGCATCAATCAATATAATGAGTCTTCGAACACTAGCATACTTGGAAATTGATGCTCGTGAGCTCGAGGCCGACAAAATGTTATTAAGAGGATTCAACCAGAAAGGAGAAAGAGCCCTCGGGTCAATAACGCTATCGATGAAAACCGGTGACTTAACAAAGACAACCGCAAAATTTCATATAATCGATTCGAAACGTCGTTCAACGCTCTACTTGGGCCGACCATGGATACATGAAAACAGGATGGTACCATCATCTCTACACCGAGTGCATCAAGTACTACGATGGAGGGAACGAGTGCATCAAAGGTGACTTGCAACCATTCTCCGTACATGAAATTGGAATCCATGAAGATGCGGCTTATTATGCACCGCCAAAGAAAACAATCTTCTCCGGAGATACCATAACAAATGAAGCAAAGAAAGTTCGGGACAACGAAGAACCCGAAGTTCTAGTCCAACGATCACTCACCACTCCCTTCCGGCGAGATGGTGAAGGTTTCTCCACAACTCGCATCCGAGGTCGAGGCCGGGGACGAGGCCGTGGTAGAGACACTAGGACAATTGGACGTAAGAAACCAGCCATCAATGTTGATTGGGAAGATAGTTCGAAGAGGAAAAAGAAATCAAGCAAGAAGCAAGAACAATAAGTCGAAAGAAGCCGCAATACAAGATCTCCCTCGAAGATGAAAAGAACGAAGAATACAAATCAATGTACGAGAAGATTAACCACTACGTACATACTATGACCCTAACTCCGATCCATTCTAATAAGATCGAGGGTATGGAGGTCAAAGAGGTACGTAGTGACGGTGCAAAGCCGATCAAATTCTACCGTGGTGCTTCTTCCTCCAAAACTGAAAATAATGTACAATTCGAAGATGTCACTTCATCGAATTAATGGAATTACCTTTTGAGTGGTACTCTCCCGTGTTCAAAATTTAATTCAACGTGGTTTCTTACCTCGACAATGGACAAAAGGCCAATCACAACATTTTGAAAAGTTATGGAATAACTCCGGCCGTCCTCCCAATTCAAAGTATGGACTCGGATTCGGCACGATAGGGTCAGTTGACGATACTGAATTTTGCTTGGTTGTCACTTGCGAATCTAATGAAAACTGCATGGAAACTACGGACGAACTCGAAGATTTACAAATTGGAGATGCTCCACCAGAATTCGAAGAAGAAATCAAATCTACAATAGATGAGTTAACGGAAGTTAACTTAGGTACTAGCGAAGAGCCTAGACCTACCTTTGTTAGCTCCTTACTCAACAAAGAAGACTCCGAAGAAATAATCAAGTTATTAATGGAATTTAAAGACTCGTTTTGCTTGGAGCTACGATGAAATGCCAGGATTAGCTCCGGAGGTTGCGGTACCATAAGCTAGGAGTGGATCCTACTTCGTCCCGGTCGGACAAGGTCCCGAAGAATGCGTCCGGAAATCGAACAACAAGTCATAGCCGAAGTTAAAAAGCTAATAGACGCTAAATTTGTCCGTGAAGAACAATACCCGACCCGGTTAGCCAATGTGGTGCCGCTCGAAAGAAGAATGGTCGATCGGAATTTGTGTGGACTTCGGAGATTTAAACAAGGCATGTCCAAAAGATGAATTCCCTCTACCAATTCCAGAACCGATGATCGATATTGCTTCGACACATGAAATATTCTCATTCATGGATGGATCTTCGGGATACAACCGGATAAAAATGGCTCCGTAAGATGAAAAGCTTACGGCATTCGTAACGCCGATCGGAGTATTTTGCTACACAGTGATGCCATTCGGACTGAAGAACGCAGGAGCAACCTACCAAAGAGCAATGACAAGAATTTTTGATGATCTCATCCACAATCAAGTCAAATGCTACGTGGACGATGTCGTCATCAAAAGCAAAGTAAAGGAAAACCACCTGTATGATTTGAGAATTGTTTTCGAACGATTAAGACAATTTAACCTTAAGATGAATCCCTTAAAATGCGCCTTCGGCGTCACCTCCGGGAAATTCTTAAGATTCGTTGTCCGACATCGTGGAATTGAAATCGATCCGGAGAAGATTAAAGCTATCTTAGAAATGCCGCCTCCCAAAACCTTAAAACAATTACGATCTTTTCAAGGGAAGCCGGCATATCTTCGACGCTTTATCTCAAACCTGTCAGGTAGGTGTCAGCCTTTCTCGGCACTAGTTAAAAAGGACGCCAAATTTATTTGGGAAGAGAAATGCCAGAAGGCCTTCGAAGACATTAAACGATATTTAATGACACCTCCCGTCTTAGCAGCCCTGGCCTCGGTGTAGACCGCGATACTTTACACCGCGGCTCTAGACGACTCCTCGGAGCCTCGTTAGCCTGGGTCAATGATGAGGGTAAAGAAAATGCTCTTTACTACTTAAGCCGTCGTTTACTTCCGACGGAAGTAAGGTATCCCGCAATTGAAAAGCATTGTTTGGCCTCGATCTTCGCCGCTCAAAAGCTCGAGCACTACATGCTTTCTCATAAGGTCAACTTGATTTCGAAGTTTAATCCATTGCAATACTTGATGACTCGTCCAACACTTTCCATGCAGACTTGCCGGATGGTCAATGATATTATCGCAATTCGATATAACTTTCGTGCCTCCGCGTGCCGTAAAGGGACAAGTCTTAGCGGACTTCCTCGCAAGACACCCTTTGCCGGCCGAATCTCCTCTCAATGACGATCCGCCGGATGAACAAATAATGAGCCTAGAAGACCCCGATGATCGACGTTGGGAATTGTATTTCGACGGAGCATCTTCAAGCACACAAAGACGAAGAATCGCAAGTGATAGTGCCCGTAAGGCGGGAATCGGGCTAATCTTTATAACACCGGAGCGGGGGATGTTAAGATACTCCTACCACTTGACGAACCGTGTACAAACAACGAAGCGGAATACGAAGCCCTCATAACGGGACTGGAATTAACTATTCAAATGGGGATAACAGACATCAACATCTACGGGGATTCACAGTTAATCATTCAACAGATCACCGGACAATACAGAATTTTAAAGCCAAGACTCGAACAATACTTTCAGTATGTCATACAGCTGTTGGAACAGATTCCAAATGTGACAATCTACAAAATTCCCAGAAAAGAGAATACTTTAGCAGATGCTTTAGCCCGTCTCGCAAAAGAATTTGCTCGTTTGCAAGATGAATCGAGTGGAAGTGTCGGTTCACGGACGTCGAGTCCTATCACAGCTTGACATAGACATGATACACAAATCGAAGAAGAAAAAGAATCGACTGCGAAGCGAGTGACGGAAAACACAGAAGATCGAGCGACAGCCATTGATGAACTACCCGCAAACAGGAAAGCTACCGGAGGATAGGTCGCTAGCCCATCGGATCAAGAAAAGAACTCTGTCTTACGCATTAATAAACAACACATTGTACGGAAGGTCTTTTGATCAAATGTGGCTAAGGTGCTTAAGCGGGTCCGAGGCCCGTGAAATCGTTAAAGAGGTGCATTCGGGACTCGTGGCGCTCACTGATCGGGTCCAAAAATGAAGATGAAAATTAAAAGACTAGGGTACTACCGGCCCTCGATGATGACCGATCGCATGAAAATCGCCAAGAGCCGTCACCAATGCCAAGTGCACGGAGTGGTTCTACACCAACCTCCAAATGTGCTACACCCGACAATTGCGTCGTGGCCGTTTGAATGTTGGGGCACGGATATAGTGGGTCCGATAGAACCACCATCTTCGAAAGGACATCGTTTCATTCTTGCGGCTACAGATTACTTTTCCAAGTGGGCGGAGCGAGTTCCACTTAGAGAAGTGAAAGCACACCACGTGCTTGCAGCTTTTCAAGAACCAAGTTGTCTACCGTTTCGGAGTGCCGCGCGAGATCATTTCGGATAATGGGTCGCATTCGAAGCACACAAATCAACAATTTTGTCGGGAGACACGGAATCGACCGGCGATACTCGACAATTTACTACCCAAGAGCAAACGGTCTCGCCGAGGCTTTTAATAAAACTCTCGTTCAAATCTTAAAGAAAACCCCGGACGATAATAAGAGAAATTGGCACGAGAAATTGTTAGAAGCCTTATGGGCCTACCGGACAACCTTCGTAACTCCTACTCAAGCTACACCTTACGCTCCGGTGTATGGGTCCGAGGCGAGTGTTACCTTTAGAGGTTCAACTTCCTTCACTCGGAATTGCAGTTGCAAACAAGATCACGACGGAAGAAAATGCCGGACTACGACTCGAAGAATTAGAAAGCTTGGAAGGGAAAAGACTTGCGACGCAACGAATTTAGAACTATACCAAGCTAAAATGGTTCAAGCCCATGACAACCGGTCCGCCCGAGAACTTTCAAAGTTGGTGACTTAGTTCTCGTTCTCAAGAGACCTATTCTTGCACACCGCAAGATAGGAGGAAAATTTGAACCCACTTGGGAAGGACCGTTTGTGGTCAAGCAAGATACTCGGGAGGTTCCTACCGGCTAGTGAATTGCCGTGGAGAACGACATATGCTTCCGATCAACGGACGATACTTGAAAAAATATTACGCTACCCGATGTTTCGAAGGAATGAATTCTTCATCCCTAAGAAACACGGGTGAAGTAATTACTTATGGTTGGGTCCGAACTCAAAATAATAAAATGTGCTAAAATAAATAAAATCATGATAATAAAGTTTTCCTCGTTTTCTTCTCCAAATCAAAATCTCTTCCCTCATCTTATCTTACTTCATTCCTGTTAAATTTCAAAATATAAGAATAATAAAAAAATGTATCTTTAAAAAACATTTTCTTAATGTTCTTGTTCTTAGTACAGCCCCTGATCCTTTTCCTTGTCTTTTCGCAGAGAAATGTCGAACGGGCGGTTGGTCTTGAACTTTAAGAATGGCGTAAGCCTTGCACTCGATGAAAAGAGGGTGAAAGATGGAGCGATAATCGAGATTGACTCGGATTTCGCACCGGCGAGCCTACGAGTACGAGGAAAGTGACCGGGTCCCGCTAACCGAGAAGAACTACCCGGACGGACAGAGTGATGAAAGTGGGTGGCCCAAGCTACCAATCCAACAACAAGAAAAGAAAAGCAAACACCGAAGAAGATAAGAAAATGAAGTCCGTAGTCGCTACGGCAGAGGGCGAGCTTGTCGGCGCCGCGCCCGCAGAGATTCAAGAAGTTCGGAGGGCTACTCTCACGACCACGCAACGAAGGAATAAGAATCGCCGTATCCGTAAGATGTTAACAAAACTAGTCGCGGACCGGCGCGACGAGACAATTGCTAATGCCGGTACGTACACTTCAAGGACACCGGTTCACCAGGAACTCCGAAGAAAGGAGGCCGGCTCCTAAAATAACGTAAAGAACCGGAGAAATCTCCGAAGATCGAAGGAAGAAGGCTACCACGCCACCGGATAGAACCACCGGTAATGCATGACCTTGTTACGAAGCAACCCCGGGGATGTCCCGACGGACATCATCCCCGAGGAGCCGAGGTATGCAGGGGAACGTGAAGGGATTGAACCATATATCCCACAATATGTCACAAGGCCTCGCCATCCGCAGATCATTCCGGAATACGAGCCGGAGAGGATGCGAATGTTGAAAAGAAAACTTTCGAATACTTCGAGGGAATTAAAGGAAGAAGGATCAACATACTAGAAGGCCTCGAGCTACATACCGACGTATTCTCGCAGTATGAACAACAACAAATCGTGGATTGTATCCGGGATCCGAAAAGAATGGGCCGAGCGAGCCGCCTGAGGGAAAACACATACTCGGAACCCCGGAGATGGATGCCGGGGAAAGGAAGAATCACAATACAATGCGGATGCTGCTACAACTTTGCTGAAGACGAGAAGGGAAACCCACCGGAATACTCCGTCATGGGCAAGTAGATCCGATGCCATCGGTTATCAAGAGAATGGTAAAAAGATTGATAACATGGAGGGTACTCGCCAGCAGATTGCATACCCAATAGTCGCATTATCAACATCTACAAACAGGGTGACCGCATACCCCCACATATTGATCACCACGACTTCGTCGGACCTTTCGCACGCTCTCTTTCCGAATGAGTGTAACATCATGTTCGGATCCGACCTCCGGATAGCGAGCCCGGGTGAATTCCGAGGGCCGCGAAAGATACCTTTACCGGTGGGTTCCGTCATGATACCGCGAGGCAACGGAGCGGATATCGCAAAGCATTGCATACCGGGAGTGCCGGTGGAGCGAATCTCGGTTACTTTCGGGAGGATGGACGACGGTAAAATACCTTACCATTTCCAACCGGACCCGTAGCTAGAGAACCTCCGGCCTTACGAGCTGTGAGTTACATGGGAAATATCACACCTCCAACGTACATCCAGCCGGCATCCTTGCCAAGGATGGCTTGGAAGGTGATGTTATTGACCATGTAACCCACTATTCAGACATGGATTTTTGACAGATGATTCTTTTCGATGAATCAACAAAGATCATACACGATCCGTTTTGAGTCTACATGGATTGTATGGAATATATTCCGAGATCGAGTTGTACGACGTATTTTCAACATGATTGGAATGAAAGTGACCATGTCACGTTTTTGGCCTTCACCTCTTTTGTGCAAATTGATTGGGAAACGCCATTAAAGTTAAATGAACTTCGAACAAAGAACAGAAAAGAAATAAAACAAAAAAAGAGAATAAAATAAAACTTTCTAAAAAAAAAAAAAAAAAAAAAAACTCTAAAAATGACAAACATCAAGTTCACATGAACATTAAATAAACAATAAAATAAAATTTGAACCATTAAAAGATAAACGAAATCAACACAAATCTCAAATTCCATCCTTCCAAATTTCAAATCAAATTTCATTTTTACAAATTCCAAATCAAATCCTCAATCAAATTTCAAATCCACTCTCGATCAAATTTCAAATTTGATCTTTCCAAATTTCGAATCAAATTCTCAATCAAATCCAATTCAAACTCTTTTGGGTCGAGGATTTTACATCCAAGACTGCACTGCTTTAGGATCCTTTTCCTATTGCACTGAAGTACATCAAAATCAAACTCTTTTGGGTCGAGGATTTTACATCCAAGACTGCACTGCTTTAGGATTCTTTTCCTATTGCACTGAAATACATCAAAATTCAAACTTTTAGGTCGAGGATTTTACATCCAAGACTGCACTGCTTTAGGATTCTTTTTCTATTGCACTGAAATACATCAAAATTCAAACTTTTGGGTCGAGGATTTTACATCCAAGACCGCACCGCTTTAGGATTCTTTTCCTATTGCACCGAAGTACATCAAATTCAAACTTTTGGGTCGAGGATTTTACATCCAAGACCTGCACTGCTTTAGGATTCTTCCCTATCGCACCGAAATACATCAAATTCAAACTCTTTTGGGTCGAGGATTTTACATCCAAGACCGCATCGCTTTAGGATCCTTTTCCTATTGCACTCGAAATACATCAAATTCAAACCTTTTGGGTCGAGGATTTTACATCCAAGACTCGCACCGCTTTAGGATTCTTTTCCTATTGACCTTGAAATACATCAAATTCAAACCTTTTGGGTCAAGGATTTTACATCCAAGACCGCATCGCTTTAGGATTCTTTTCCTATTGCACTCTGAAGTACATCAAATTCAAACTTTTGGGTCGAGGATTTTACTTCCAAGACTGCACCGCTTTAGGATTCTTTTCCTATTGCACTCGAAATACATCAAAATTCAAACTTTTGGGTCGAGGATTTTACATCCAAGATCGCACTGCTTTAGGATTCTTTTCCTATTGCACCGAAGTACATCAAATTCAAACTTTTGGGTCAAGGATTTTACATCCAAGATCGCACTTGCTTTAGGATTCTTTCCCTATTGCACCGAAATACATCAAAATCAAACTCTTTTGGGTCAAGGATTTTACATCCAAGACCGCATCGCTTTAGGATTCTTTTCCTATTGCACTGAAGTACATCAAAATTCAAACTTTTGGGTCGAGGATTTTACATCCAAGACTGCACTGCTTTAGGATTCTTTTCCTATTGCACTGAAATACATCAAAATTCAACCTTTTGGGTCGAGGATTTTACATCCAAGACTGCACTGCTTTAGGATTCTTTTCCTATTGCACTGAAATACATCAAATTCAAACTTTTGGGTCAAGGATTTTACATCCAAGACCGCACTCGCTTTAGGATTCTTTCCCTATTGCACTGAAATACATCAAATCGAATTCCCGGGGTTAAGGAATTTACATCCGAGACTGCATTGCTTTAGGATTCTTTCCCTATTGCGATGAAATACATCAAAACCAAACTCTTGAGGTTAAGGATTTTACATCCAACACCGCATTACTCTGAGATATCTTCTCATTGCAACGATTCAATCTAATCAATTCAATTTTCTTTCGAGGTTGGAGATGTTACATCTAAAACCTCAAAATCCCAATTTTCATTTCAAATCAAATCCCTTCAAATTAATTTTGACAAACTTCAATCTAAATTGAAACCCCAAACTAAAACTCACACATCAAAACATAAATTGAAACAAAATAAAATCTAAATCGGAATTCCCCCAGATCATGTGATTTGGGATTTACCGCCTTTTCCTTTCCCCAGCGAGAGTTCAAGAATCTCCGGTTCCAGAGATATACTTGACACTCCCCAGCGAAACTCTTCTACTTCGTCCTAAGTTCGTCACTTGGACATCCGTGTTGGTTTTGTTGATCGCTTCGGTCAACACCAATACGCGCGGTGTGCTCCGTCAGCTCACCACACCTATTGGGGGTCCATTTGTTGACCTCATTTTTGATGAGGTCTTCCTTTCTTCTTTTTAGTGCTTAGGATCTAGCCTTAGGCTTTTCCTTTGACTATCTTAGAGGACTAGAATTGGGACCCACCTTTTAGAAATTCAAACCACTTCTAAACTCCCTGCAAACTCCACAAACTTGACTATAGACCCCTAATCACCTAGAGGGTTGAAATCAAATGTGGAAGTTTAAAGGATGAGTTCCTATAGGACCCTTTGGCCTTAGGATCGCCACAGGTGGCACGGTCCAGTGAGGGGGCTGACTTACATTACACTTACACACTACATTTCCACACACTTCCTAAAACCACACCCATACCCAACTTGACCTCCTGACTCATGTAGGTGATTCACATGGATGGTCCTTAACCCATAAGCCCTTGGCTAAGAGGGTTAGGAACAACATAATGAATGCCTCAAATGAGTCCTTTCATGGCTCATATGGGCTTGAAATGGTTTCATGGCTCAACCAAAATGATTTCTTTCCACCCAGACTCACCCAATCTTTAGTTTCCCAAATTTTCAGTTTTTGACCCCCGAGACCCTGCACCTACTAAACCTACCCAAAACCCTTGAAATTACCCAAATTTTTGCAAAATTTCCAAATTACCCAAAATTTTCCAAAATCAATCCCAAACATTTCCAAATCACTCAAATTGATCATCCATACCCAAAAATACCAAAGATTCCAAAAATACCCCCCAATACCCTCCAAATACCCAAAATACCCTTCTTGGCCTAAAAATCCAAAAATTCAGAAAATTCCCAAAAAATTCCAGAAAATCCTAAATATTCCCAATTTCATTTTGTCCAACTACACCATGGGTCAATTTTGTCAATTTACCCTACTTTTGTCAAAACCCCCAATTTGACCCATTTTAACCCTAAGTGAACCCAATGTTAAACCAAACCTATCCAATTGACCCAAATTCTGGTCCAATTCAATTCTAAACTTCAATTCAACATTCCCAATACCAATCTAGACCAAATCCAAGTCCAATTTGATTGACATTTGGATCCAATCTCACTTTTGGCCTAAAAGGCCCATTTTCGACCTAAGCCCAAACCTAACCCAAATTCAACCCAATTCAAATCCAAACTACCCCAAATTTGCTTCAAGTCACTCATGACACATCCATGAGCTAAACCCAACAATTATTTGGCCCAACCTCTTTACAAAATTTCATCCCAAAATCCATTTTAAAATTCAAAAGCCCACTTTCCTAATCCATCTTAAAAACCCATCTAAAACCCTTTCGAAAAAGCCCAAAATTCTTCCAAAGCCCATATGACATTTCCCCTCATCATACTTTCAATTAAAATCATCCCTAAGTCCTAAATTCATCATCAAATAATTCTAAATCAAGCCTCATGCCAAATCACCCCTAAATACCAAAATTTTCCTTAAATCCATTTCCATGAAATTGACTTCACTTTTCCCAAGCCAAATGGAGCCATGGAGCCATGCACAAGCCATATGCAAGCCATGAGAGCCTCTTTACATGTCACCATGCCATTTTGGGCAAAAGGAGGAGGCTCTTTCCTTAATTCCTAAAGGTGATTAACCACTTCAATGACTCCACTAAACCATGCTTAAGCCTAATTGTACTTGGATTGTGACTTGACCCCACTAATCAAGCTGATCCAAATCACTTTCTCCTCAGCCTAAACCAGGCCTTGGGTGGTGCACCTAGCCCAAATGGGTGGGTTGACCCATTTAGGTCCAAATCTAGCCATGCCCCATTCCACTTTGGATCAAAGCCTTTACACATGTCCATGGCCAATTGATTGCACAAGCCTCCAGCCCTGACCCACCTGACCAAGATGGTGACCATTGCACAGCCGGCCGGCCACCGAGCCGCCGGAAAACACCATGGCCGAGAGCTCACATGTGAGCCAACATTGAAATTCTCACTTCGTCGAGCTGCCCCATCCCTAGTGGTCACCATGGCCGATCTTCTCCTCACCGGAGCAAGCTCGATCCCAAGCCCTAACTCCCCACGGGAGGCCCTCCACCCTCTCCTATTTAAACTCCACCCCTCTCGGCCATGAGAGAGGCGAAGCACAAACCTTGCCAAAACTCGCCAAAATTGTTCCGGACCCTTCTCCATCCTTAGAGCACTTGATCCCAGGTGAAATTCCCCTGCCATTTCTCCTCGAAAGCTCGATTTCGAGTTAAAATTCCACCCAAAACCGAGGACACTTCTCCACGGTGAGTCAATTCTCAAATTGATTGGCTCTACACCTTCACCGGACCGAGGGAAGGTGTCCACCATCAAAAGCCCCATCTCCGAGGCCACCCGGTTGCTCCGGCCTCCAAGCTTTGTGATCGGGCTTGGTCGAAATCATATCCGGACAATTCACCGGACCAAGAGACTTCATCCGGAGCTTGCTAGGACCCAATCGAAGGTGCAACAACTCTCGGATTGAAGCCACACTTCTCCGAGCCAAGGTATGAGCTAACTCTTCATCCCGAGCTTCGAAGATTCTCTATTTCAAATGCCTTAGTTTCGATGCATGTTAGCCGTATAGATGTGTTCGTCTCTTCAAGACGAATCCATAGAGTATAAGAACGTAAAAATCCATTGAGAATCGAGTGAGATCTTAGGGATTTAGTGTGGACGGCTCTCGGGTGAGAACACTTGGGGACGATGAACGGATGCCGCCCATTCAATACACGCGCGGACGAACGGCTCAGATGGCGTCGGACCAGGAAACGGTGCGAGAACCGCGGGGCCCGGGCTGCCGACTCGGATGGCGGCGCCCAATCACGGCGCGACACGTACCCCTTCGGAGCTGCCGATGTTTCGGCGGCGCCGCGTGGATAAGTAGATAAATAGGGTATTTTCTCGATTTATTTAATTCCCTAAACTTCAAAAATCCATATCTTTGTGTAGAAAAATCACAAAAATAAAATAAAAATACCCTCTTGCTCGAGTGAACGAGAGGAGAATAATGTGGAAAAGAAATCATTTAATTTCATCAAGTATTTTATTTTTTATAATTTATTTACTCTCTGCATTGTTTTAATTCTCCATGCATGCATACAATTCACCATGGCATGAGACCATAGGGCTTTTGAAGCCTCTGAATTTGGGAACATTCCCTGAATTTTCCAAAGTCAGAGGCCATCCCTATGAAGAGTTCTTGATTTTTCAAGTTCAGGTCACTGTTTTGAGTATTTTAATTCCAGTAAATAGCATGTTGTGAAATAAATTCTAGGAAAATTTGGTGATGTTCCTTATGACCAGAGAACCCTTAGGAAAAATAGATTTTGGCTTAGTTCATTCAAAACAACCCTAATTGACTTAAACACCCAAAATAGGTCTTTAATTAATTAGAGTTAAGCAGGTATCAAATTGACTTGAAATCAATTCTCCACTGACCTTTAGGATTAGAGGAATCTACCATAAAAATTTGAGGTCAATTGGACTTGGTTAGCCCCACTAATTGGGTTGATTAAGTCACTTAGCCATTTTAAACTTTAAAAATTCATAACTTTTAAAATATTTTTCAAAAATTCACCAAATTGGTTTTGGAGCCTCTCTGATATCAGGGGAATCTAAGAAAATTAAAATTTCAATTTTCTAAAAAAGTTGATTTTTAATAATATTTTAATATTTTTAATAATTAAAAAATAATAAAAATCACAAAAATAATAAAATTCACCAAAATGTCATATTTTGAATTTTAATCACTTAGGAATAAATCCCACATTTTTCCTAGGTCTATTTAGTGAGATATTGAATTTTAAAGCCCTATGGTAATTTTAAAATTAAAAAAATGTATTTTCTAGCATTTTCACTAAAATAATTATTATAAATCATAGAAAAATCAGAAAATTGCAAAATTTGATTCTCTGGTTTCCTTGATATCAGAGAGATTTTTGAAAAATAAAAAACCCATTTTTCAACATTTATTTTATTTTTAAATTAATTAACACTCCAAAACTCAAAATAATTATAATAAAAATAATATAATTCAAAAAATCACCAAAATTGGTCCAAGTGCTTCTCTGGTCATTAGGAATGTCCCCTAATTTTCTTAAGGACAGAAACTTTCCCTTGGTCATGTTATTAAATTTTCCTTGAAAATCTCTATTTTCCACCAAAAATAATTATATAAATAAATTAAATACAGAAAAATCACATTTTCTCCTCTCATGTCTTTATTGACATATGAGTGAAGTCACATAAAAATTTCAAGTTCATTTGGGTTCAATTTAGTGAGTTATGAAATTATTAAGCTTAAAGGGTAAAATGGTAATTAAACTTTCAACCCTTAATTAAAACTTTAGGTTTAATAAAAAATCAACAAGTAAAACATTTGATCTTAATCTGATTTGGATGATTGAAATTTAAATAATTAAAGGGTAGAAACCCATTAAATAATTTCAAAATGATTAAACTTTAATTAAATAATGGATTAAATTTGGAAGAATAATAAAATTGGAATTATTAAAATAGGGATATTTTTAGGAAGAGATTTATTCTTTAATTTAAAAATCCCTAAACTAATTATATCATTAATACTCAATTTTTAATTAAAATGATAACTCAAATTTAAAATATTAAAAGACTTAATTAAATTATTAAACTCTTTTGAAATTTCAATTAAAATTAAAAATAAAGTAAATTAAAGATAAATCAAATTAAAATTAAATTAAATTTAATAATTAAATTAAACTAAATTAAATAATTAAATTAAATTAAATAATTAAATTAAATTAAATTAAATAATTAAATTAAATTAAATTAAATTAAATAATTAAATTAAATTAAATCAAATCAAATTAATTAAACACCAAATCAAATTAAATTGAACTATGTTAAACTAAATTAAAACTCAATTAAATTAAGTTAAATTAAATATAACATCACCTAAGACATAAAGAATTCAAAATAAATGTAAAGCAACTTGAACACTATTCCAAATTTAAACCCTTTAATTTAAATCAAATCATTTGAATACTAATTTACCCTTGAAAGCTTTGATTATTATAACTCCTAAATGGAACATTAAATGAAGTGTTACCTCACTCATAGGATATTCAAATGTCCTAGTTCACTGAGCAAGTTAACAAGACTTAAAAAAAAAACCTCGGACGATTGATTCATTTATATAATTAAATTCATTTGGACTTAAAACAATCCTAGAAATATTGAAAAGATGTTTAAGATTCTTCTTAAGCACTTCCTCAATATGATAGGATATTTATAAGAACAATTGGACTTAATTGTTCTTTGATGAAGAAAATCGTCCTCAAACAAAAACACAAAGAACCTAGACGTCATAGGAGTTGACTAGCTATAGGATTAGGAATTTGGTAGAAAACCATAACCCTTCCCTTAGCTTTACCTAGGAACTTGCTTAAATATTCTAATTGTGTTTTAAGTGCAGCTTGGGATGACGGGAAGACCCTCCGGGTACGCTTTTATTTTTTATTGCAATTTACTTTCTTGCAATTTACTTTCTTGCAATTTACTTTCTTGCGAATGTACTTTATTTTTCTTGCATGATAAAACAACAGTTGCATGAAAACCCACACCTTTAGGATAGTCCCTAAAACTGAAACCAAATTAAGTTAAAAGTCATTGCAAGATAAAATTCACCGCCACAACATTTCAAAATATAAAACAACTCAAAATTTAATCACAAACGAACACAAAACTACAATTACAACTAAATTAAAACGTCCTGTTGGATGATCGGGAATACCTCGGATGATGTAACCTACGTGTTGCTAACGGGATTTCCCACGGTCTAAATGAAAGTGTGGAACTCATTTAGTTGAGTTTAGCAAATTCATCTGGACTAAGTGAATCCGATAAAAATAATGATGCCGGAAGGATGGAACCGTGGGATCTTAACCGGTGTCGTTATAATCAACTTTAAGATTTGCTTTAATCAAAATACAAGAACACTTGGAAAATTAAGACTTCTCTAAACCAAAACACTTTTCTCATCCCCAGATTTATGATTTCTAAAACTAAACCTCTGCAACAACAAGGAGCTTGGAGCATGGTGGGCAAGCACGGCCATCGTCGTCGACAAAACTCGAACCTACTTCAGCAAAACCTTCTTAGAATTAAACAACAAAGCCATAGGACTTCGAGGTAGCTTGCACTAGTGCAACATAAATCCTCAACCTTTTCGTTAGGCACTTGCATAATCATTTTATGCAAATTAAGCCCTAACCGGTCTTAGGATTCCGAGGTAGTCGTCCGATACGACAACAAACCCTCACATCTTCTAAAGCTATTTGTTTGATTTTATCATACAAATACAAGCCCTAATTAATTAAAATTGGCGAGATCAAAACATTTAAATAAGTATTAGGACTTTCCTAAACTCGAAGCCAAACGATAGGATAGTCGGGAAATTACCGAAGTTCACTTCGAATCGGTGATTTCTCCTACCTTTCTTCCTTTGGATTTACAAAACAAAATGTTCCAAAATTTGATCCATTCCTATTGAAATTCCAAAATTCAATCTTTGAAAACCTTAAACTTTGAAATTCTTGAAAGCGAGTTATTGATTATTATCGAGAGTTTTCTTAGGTGATTCCCGTCACTTAAGATGTAATTAACTATAGGGGCTTGCCCTTATAGGGAATTTTAAAGAACCCGAGTAATATAAACCCTGTTTGATACTTTCATATTAAGCGGGGAATTTGTCGGCTTATAAAATTGGTTCGCGAGACCAAACGGATGTCACAAAACTTCTAGTTTATTTGATCGAGCCCCACCATCAAGCAGTGTGTCTATCCACAGACGGTTTGTGGTGCGGTGCTCGTTTATATAAACTATTTGGGGATGTGAGATCGGTTTAATCTCATATCTTAAAACTTTCAAATTTAAAAATTATTTTCAAAATCAAATACTACTTTCTAAATTATATATATTTAAATTAAATTTAAAATTTAAATTCGCCGACAACTTCTGTTAGGCGACCCCTTTTTAAAATACAATACACAAACCTAAAATAAGCCGCACAAGTACTGCTGTCCACAGAAGGACTGTTGTTGCCGCAGAGGATGAAGAAAATGTTCGCAAGATTGCTGCCGCATTGCCTCAGCCCGCATATTACAACGACAGCCGTAAGAAAAGGGCTAGAATTACGCCATTTGCTCGACTGCAAACCTTGATAGAAAAGTTGGCAAAGAAGGAAAAATGCCCTGTATCAGAAATTTTAAGAAGGATAGGGTGGGTGCCAACCAAGTCCGGTCTTGGGCCGCGAGTAGAACCTGCTATCGCTGCAGAGAAGCAGAATAAAAGAATGAAAGCTAGTCCGCCTATCGTTGTTTCAGGACTACAAATTTGGGAGGATACCACCTTCCAGCATTTGGCTGACAGACAATCCGGTCCCAGACCTTCTGCTGCTAGAAGGATGGTATGGCGTCCCACTACTGGACAATTAAGATTAAAACAACAACTCGAAAAGGAAAGTCTCGTCGGGAGACTTGAATCCGAAGAAAGTGCTACTTGCGAGTAAAGGGGACTCATGAGAAGGAAACCCGACGGTTATCACATGACAACTGCGAGGATGTATAGAAAAGACCACTAGAAGATGCTTATGGAAAAGCTAAGAACCGATATTCGGCGATTAGCAAGGGAAAGAGAAGAGAAATTCGGAGATGAGATTGATTCGTCGAGTTCATGGATGATGAATATGCGAAATTAACATGGTTGAAACACGAGCTTCGTCGGCTTCACAAGGTGCCCCTGCGGCGCAGAAGAGAGGAGCCGAAGTAATGAGGAGGCGGCTTCAAGAGAAAGATGATACGATCGCCCAAATGGCAAAAAGGATGGAAGAGATGGGCGTAGCCCTAGCCACTCTCCGAGTCGGTGCAACCCCAAAGAGAAACACCCCCGAAGTCATTCACATTGTAGACGGAGGAAAGGAGATTACGTCCGTTAATGGGGATGATCAGTTAAGGAAGGATACAACACAAAGCATGATTCCAGAAAAGGATATTAAGAACATGGTGGAACAGCAGGTGCAAGAAGCCTTGGCACAATCAAAGAGCGGGACATCCATTCGAACGGGTAGACCTTACTTTGAAGAATTCGACGCTGTCCAATATCCAAAAGGCTTCGTACCACCTCTGTTCAAGACATTTGATGGGACAGGAAACCCTCAGCAATATGTTGCACACTTTCGTGCCAATTGTTGCAATGCCGGCGGAAGTGATGCCTTACTCTTCAGACAATTTGTCAGCAGCCTGTCAGGGATAGCCTTTGATTGGTATGCGGAATTACCAAACGGTTCGGTGAAGACATTTTCAGAACTAGAGAACCTCTTCATCAAGCGATTTGCCGGAGCTCAGCACCACATCACTATAGGTGATTTAGTGGTAGAGAAGCAGAAACCGAACGAAACCTTGGTGGACTACATACTTCGATGGAGGAACCTAAGTATGAAGTGTGAACCACAATTACAAGAGCAGCATGCAGTCGACATTTTACTTAAGAGCATTCATGGCCTGATAGCACTTCTCCTCAAGGGATTTACTATTAAGACTTTCTAGAAGTTGTTAAGCAAGGCCGGAAGCTTGCAAGAGGAGGCGAAGCAATTAAGTTTCACCGACAAAACAGACAAACAGAAGCCTGTGAAAACTTTTGAAAAGAAATCCGGGATCATCGCAGTTGTCGATAAAGGCAAACAACCGATACAAATATCGTCAAAACGGCCGCAACAACCTCAACAGAATTACCAGCAACCCGACCCAACTATCAGTCATCTCTACAGTATGAACAACCACCTCGTCCGCAACGTACGTTAAGGGAGCTTCTGAGCAGGGAGTACCCGTTTAAGAATGAGGCAGTGCCGAAAATGTTCTGCAGTCTGATGAAAACTCCAGATTTCCAACTACC
Source organism: Papilionanthe hookeriana x Papilionanthe teres (assembly GCA_022702705.1). NCBI lineage: Eukaryota > Viridiplantae > Streptophyta > Magnoliopsida > Asparagales > Orchidaceae > Papilionanthe > Papilionanthe hookeriana x Papilionanthe teres. The sequence continues at coordinate 2,512 of JAKZJZ010001665.1, read as the reverse complement.
AGAACCTAAAAGACCAGAAGAATTCGACAAGAAAGATGATCCCAACTTTTGCCCTTACCATCGGATGCTCGGGCATAAGATAGAAGATTGTATTACCTTCAAAAGTTGGCTCAACGACAATCTTCAGAAAGGGAATATAACGATCCCGAAGGAGTACATGAAGGAACCCCAGAAAGGAGGTTCCGTTAATGTTATCTCGACGGATCCCATTGTGCCGATAGACCCCTATGCGACTGATGATGGATGGGCTACCGCATGGACAAAGTCTTAGAAAAAGATTTTGGATCACATCCAAACCGCTTCGGTGCGAGCCTCAATTCAGAGTTCGAAACCTGTTAAGTCGGCACTATCACTTGCGATAGAAGAGCCACCTCAACAGGAGACGATTGAAGAGAAGAAGAAAATCAACAAAGAAGAGAAGACCGAGGCTCCTAAGGCTAGACTAGGGGCTGCTTATCCTAGGATAGTTGTTTCCGATTCGGGGGAGAAATCCCTCGAACATCGACTACTGTATGATTATCTGCTCACTCCGGTGGGATCTTATAATGATAAGGGTTATAGCGTTGGCTACGTTTTGACTGTTTCTAACGATTACGTAACTAGCGAAAATCCGGACATCGATTCCGATACAAATGACAATTCTCAAATCATACACAATCTTGACAATCACAATGATGAAGAAGACATCCATCAAGGAGGCTACGAGAGTTCAACGAGCAACGAATCTATTTGCGAGTTTCGAGGAGCTCCAGTCACAATAGAGTTAGAGCCTTCAGACTCTGAAGCTAATCCAGAAGAACCTGTCATTCCGATTCAGGAGGAAACACCAGCAAACTTAATACTGGATTCAAAAGAAATTACAGAAGTTAAATTAAGAAGTGGAAGAGTTTTACCTCCGAGAATGGGTCTAAAGGACAAAGGAAAGCAGGTGGTTGTTCAGGAAGAACCAAACCCGGCAGAAGAAATACCCATTCGGGAAGAAATCGAGACACATGGAAATAAAGTGGACTACAACGTGCTAGCCCATCTTAGGAAACTACCGACCAAGCGAGCATCTACGACGCTATTATCTTATCAAAGGAGATGAGAGAAGCTCGATCGAGGCCTTACTTGATCCGGAAATTTGCTTAGCTCGAATGGCGGGAGATTCCTTAGATGAGGTTTGCTCGTTAAAGGAACGAGCGAGGTGTTACCTTCACGGACAATAACCTACTACTTGGGACGGCGGACCACAACCGACCATTGTATATTTCGGTTACTAATTGGGAAGTTTACACTCTCCGGAGTATTGGTGGATCCAGGAGCATCAATCAACATAATGAATCTTCGAACGCTAGCATATTTGGAAATTGATGCTCGCGAGCTTGAAGCAGACAAAATGTTATTAAGAGGATTCAACCAGAAAGGAGAAAGAGCCCTCGACTTAATAACACTGCTAATGAAGACCGGTGACTTAGCAAAGACAACCGCAAATTTCACATAATTGATTCAGAAACGTCATTCAACGCTCTACTGGGCCGACCATGGATACATGAAAACAGAATGGTACCATCATCTCTACATCAGTGCATCAAATACTATGATGGAGGGGAACAGTGCATCAAATGTGACTTACAACCATTCTCCGTACATGAAATTGGAATCTATGAAGATGCAGCTTATTATGCACCTCCGAAGAAAACAATCTTCTCCAGAGATAACATAACAAATGAAGCAAAAGAAGTTCGGGACGACGAAGAACCTGAAGTTCTAGTCCAACAGTCACTCACCACTCCCTTACGGCGAGATGGTGAAGGTTTCTCCACAACTTGCATCCGAGGTCGAGGCCGGAGACGAGGTCGTGGCGGAGACGTTAGGACGAGTTGGACGGAGGAAACCAGCCATCAATGTTGATTGGGAAGACAGTTCTGAAGAAGAAAGAGAAATCAAACAAGAAACAGCGACAATAAGTCGGAAGAAGCCGCAATTCAGGATCCCGCTCGAAGATGAAAAGAATGAAGAATATAAATCGATGTATGAGAAGATTAACCACTATGTTCATACTATGACCCTGACCCCGATCCATTCTAATAAGATCGAGGGTATTGTGGTCAAAGAGGTACATAGCGGCGGTGCAAAGCCCATCAAATTCTACCGAGGTGCTCCTTCCTCCAAAACTAAAAATAATGTACAATTTGAAGATGTCACTTCATCAGGATTAATGGAATTACCTTTTGAGTGGTACTCTCCCTGTGTTCAAAGTTTAATTCAACGTGGTTTCTTACCTCGACAATGGATGAAACGTCAATCATAACATTTTGAAAAATTATGGAATAACTCCGGTTGTCCACCCAATTCAAATCATGGTCTCGGATTCAGCACAGTAGGATCAGTTGACGATACTGAATTTTGCTTGGTTGTCACTTGCGAGTCTAATGAAAACTGCATGGAAACTACAGAAGAATTTGAAGATTTACAAATTGGAAATGCTCCACCAGAGTTCAAAGAAGAGATCAAATCTACAATAGATGAG
>JAKZJZ010001664.1:0-25608 GCA_022702705.1 Papilionanthe hookeriana x Papilionanthe teres | reverse complement strand
TAGGACGTTTATAAGAACAATTGAACTTAATTGTTCTTTGATGAAGAAAATCGTCCTTAAACCAAAATACGAGAACACTAGACATCATAGGAGATGACTAGCTATAGGATTAGGACTTTGATAGACAACCAAAACCTTTCCCTTAGCTTTATCTAGGTACTTGTTGAAATATTTAAATGCCTTAACACGTGTTTTAAGTGCAGCTTGGGATGACGGGAAGACCCTCAAGGTGCGCTTTTATTTTATTGTAATTTACTTTATTGCAAATGCACTTTACTTTTCTTGCATGATAAACAACTGTTGCATGAAAACCAAAACCTTTAGGGTAGTACCTAAAACTAAAACCAAAACTAAATTAAAAATCACTGCAAGATAAAATTCACCGCCACAACATTTTAAAATATAAAACAACTCAAAATTTAATCACAAACGGAACAACAAAACTACAATTGCAACTAAATTAAAACATCTCGTTGAATGATGGGGAATACCTCGGATGATGTAACCCACGTATTGCTAACGGGATTTCCCATGGTCTAAATGAAAGTGTGGAACTCATTCAGTTGAGTTTAGCAAATTCATACTGGACTAAGTGAATTCGATGAAAATAACGGTGTCGGGATGACGGAACCGTGGGATCTTAATCGGTTCCGTTATAATCGACTTTAAGATTTGTTTTAATTAAAGTATTAAAAACACTTGGATTTTAAGATTTCTAAACCAAAACACTTCTCTCATCTCCTGATTTATGACTTCTAAAAGTAAACCTCTGCAACAACAAGGAGCTTGGAGCATGGTGGGCAGCACGGCCATCGTCATCAACAAACCTCGGGTCTACTTCAGCAAAACCTTTCCTAGAATTAAATAACTAAGCCATAGGGTTTCGAGGTAGTTTGCTTAGTGCAACATAAATCCTCAACTCTTCGTTAGGCGTTTGTATAATCATGTTATGCAAATTAAGCCCTAACCAGTCTTAGGACTCCGAGGTAGTCGTTCGGTACGACATAAACCCTCACATCTTCGAGGCTATTAATATGATTATATCATACGAATATAAGTCTTAATTAATTAAAATTGGTAAGATTGAAATATCAGATAATATTAGGTTTTTCTTAAATCTAAGATAAACAATAGGATAGTTTGGGAAGTTACCAAGATTCTTCTTGAATCCTCAGCTTCTCCTACTTCTCTTCCATTGGACTCCTGAAAATAATTGTTCCAAATTTTGAGTCATTCCCTATTGAAATTTCCAAAAATATAATTGTTTGAAAACCATAAACTTTGAAATTCTTGAGAGCAAAACCACTGATCATTATCGAGAGTTTTCTTAAGTGTTTCCCGTCATTTAAGATGTAATTAACTATAGGGGATTGTCCTTATAGGGAACTTTAAGAACCCAGGTAATATAAACCCTGCTTAATTCATTTATATTAAGCAGGTGAACTTGTCAGCTTATAAAATTGGTTCGCAGACCAAACGGATGTCACAAATCTTCTAGTTTATTTAATCGAGCCCCATTATCAAGCAGTGTGTACATTCTTCGGGATAGATACACGGTTTGTGATGCGGTGCTCGTTTATATAAACTATTCGGGATGTGAGATCGGTTTGATTTCATATCTTAAAACTTTTAAACTTAAAATTACTTTCAAAATCAAATGTTCTCTTTTAAACTATATATATATATATTTAAATTAAATTTAAAATATGAAAATTCACCGACAATTTCTGTAGGCGACCCCCTTTTCAAAACACATAACCTAAAAATATGCAGACATCCTTTTAAGGATTTACCCGTCTACCTTTCAAAGAGAAATGTGATACATACTAGTTAAGAATTCCTAGCCCACGGTCAGATCTTAAGAATTCTTCACAGATTTTAACAATACAAATGGCCAATTCGTATAGTAAAGTAAGTTTAGATATAGTATCATCACAACTTCATTATAATAGATATGATACACTAATTCGTATAATCATTTCAGAAAAACTTCAAAATAAGGACAGAATAACTACTCAAAATTCATGAAGAGGGTGTAATAAAACTTGGATTTCATATAATAAAGTAAAGTTTTACAAATTAAAGTAAATAAACACAACTTATCTCAAATTCCTCCCCAAGCAAACTCCTTGAATTTCTTCTGAATCTCTTCATTTCTTTACAGCACACGAAATTCTCCTTCGAAATAGCAATGCAGAAGAGATCTCTCACTTACCTTCCACTCTAACAATCCCTCAAAGATTTCCTCACACAATGTCTATTTGAACTCACTACTCACTAAATAACAACACTAATTACTCACTAATAGACTCTTTTGGAAACTTTGGACTCTCTAGTAAACACGTAGGAGACCACTTTTTTGGCCTAAATTGGTTCTTTTTAAAGTTGTAGAAGAGTCTTTAAGGGTTTTGAAGGAACCCCTTCGAAAATCATCCACATTCGACGTATTTCTGGAAAGAACTATCGATCCCGCCGTTGGCGGCCTCGAGCTCGCCGTCAGCGGCCTTCTAGAAACAGTGCTTTTAAACAGGCCCCGCCATCGGCGGCCTCGATGCCCGCCATCGGCAGCCTCGATGCCCTCCATCGGCGGCCTTCCTTGGAATTAATTATGAACTCTCGGAAAAACCACGCCGTGGCGCTATTGACCTCGCCGTCGGCGCCCTAGGTCAAATTTGCATAATTTGATCCTTTTTTCTCCAAATTCACCCCTTTTTGCATATTTTCGCTCATTTGTCCTTAAATTTTTATACCTGAAGAAAAAACACTAAAAATACCTTTCTTTAAAGTGCAATATCATAAAAATCAATATACAATAGGCATGAAAATCTTATCCTTTTTTCCTTGGGTCAAAATCCCCCAAACTTAACTTTTACTTATCCTCAAGTAATCTTTAGTGCTACATAAAAGTTATGATTCATTGTGAAAAAATTTTAATTCAGAAATACTATAATTTTGATTTAAATAAATATTATAGTAAGAATTCTTAGAAGATTTTCAAATAATTAATTTAATTTTGTAGGTATAAGGCTATCTAGTCATTAATTCTAAGAGTTCTAGTTTTCTATTCATTTCAAGAATGACTATATGTTGCAATATTAATTCACTCAGAATATTCAAAAAATAGGAACTTCATGAGGAAACTATAAGTAAGAAACTAGTCATAAATATATGTTTAGAAATGCTTTTAGTTTTTCTTATAGGTTAATGCAAGTTAAGCCAGTTTTTGATAAGAAATTTCCTCATGCTTCTTCTCACTTATTTCTTTTCTTTTCAGGGATTATTTTTCAATCCTTTTTCTTTTTCTTTCTTTTTTTTCTTTTTCAATTGAGGATTACTATATCTGGATAGCCTGTTAATAATTTTGAACTTCACTCTTCTTTTCTTAAATTTGAAACTTTCAAACATTCTTTACCTTATATGTACTTCATAGTTTTTACCTTATTGAATCCCAATCTTTTCTTTCTCAACTGAATTCCTTAGATTCTTAATATTTCAAAATATAGTTTTCTTTACTTTAAATAGTTAACTATAGTCTTATCCCTTTATACTAAATATCTTACTCTACAAAATTAATTTTCATTATCATAAATATTTCTTTGAATCTTTTATAATATTTAGATGAAATCTAAACATAGTTATCTGCATTAAATTTTATCACAAAAATCATATTAATAATTTTTGAAAATTTGTTATTTGAGAACATATAATAATTAAGATTTTTCTTCACTCCCCCAAACTTAAAGTTTTCTATAAATAGAAATAGTATACGGTGGAAAGAAAAATTCTAAATATAAAATTCATACCTTTGCACTTTAGGCATTCTTATCTTTTTGAAATTTGCAGGTTCTTCTCAAAATTTCTAACATCAACTAACCTGTAATATTAAAAATCCTTTCTACACACATAACAGTTTAGAAAATTTTTACTGGGGTAATGAAATTTCAAAACAAGTATTTAAAGATAAACATTAAACAAAAATAACTAACTACACTACACATGACATATGCATTTCACAACACAGAACAAACAGTTTACAATTTTAAACTATTCAGTTACAATTACAATTATCATCACAGATATCACAAACATCTAGAAATTAAAATACAAACTACCAACTAAACACATATCACAGAAAATAAAGCATAGTCCACAAAATACAATCAATAAAAGTACTACAACAAAAATAAAAACAAACACTAACACATATAACACATCACTATCAAATCATCAAGCATCAAAATCCCACACAACATCTTCATCACCCTGGTCAGCAGGAGGATTGGGCTGATACTGAGTATACTGGGGGCATTCTGGAAAAATGACATCAGGCTTTCCTCTGTAGTATCTAGCCTGAGCATCATAATAAGCCATCTCAAAATCTGAGTGCCTCTGAAGATACTCACTATCATGGTCATGTATTTGCTCTAATCCTTCAATCCTGTGATCAATTCTTTCTAATTTTTCATCCAACTGTTCAAAACTTTTCCTCTGCAGGGTCATGGCATTCATCAGATCATATAAGGTAGGGGGACTAGAGACAGGAGGGTCATAGCTAGTAGAAGGTCCTTTGCTCTTACTCCCTAATCTCCATTTCTCATGGGATTCATAAGTCTTTATATTTCCTTTACTAATGGGTCTCATCGGATATACTCATTCCTCATCATCTCTTGCTTCAACTCCAGATAGTTGACAAAGTGCATAAATGAGGCCAGGATGCCCTAAATATCCACTTGTCTCACTCTTTGTAGTGGTCATAATGTTTGTCGGCATATTTTTTTTAGGTCGATGTGTTGTGTTTTGAAGAGGGGTCGCCTACAGAAATTGTCGGCGAATTCTTAATTTAGTTTAAATAAATAATTTTGGAAAGTAGTATTTGATTTTGAAAATAATTTTAAATTTGAAGATTTTAAGATATGAGATTAAACCGATCTCACATCCCAGAATAGCTTATATAAACGAGCACCGCACCTGAAGCCGTGTATCTATCCACTAAAGATAGACACCATTGCTGACGGTGGGGCTCGATTAAATAAACTAGAAGATTTGTGACATCCGTTTGGTACTGCGAACCAATTTTATAAGCAGACAAAATTCCTAGCTTAATATGAAAACATTAAACGAGGGTTTATATTACACAGGTTCTTTAAAATTCCTTATAAGGGCAAGCCCTTATAGTTAATTACATCTTAAGTGACGGGAATCACCTAAGAAAACTCTCGATAATAATTAATAATTCGCTCTCGAGGATTTCAAAGTTTAAGTTTTCGAGGATTGAACTTTGGAATTTCAATAGGGAATGGATCAAGTTTGGAACATTTTGTTTTGGGAATCGAAAGGAAGAAAAGTAGGAGAAATCACGAATTCGAAGCGAACTTCGGTAATTTCCCGACTATCATATTGTTTGGCTTGGATTTAGGAAAGTCCTAATATTTATTTAAATGTTTTGATTTTGCCAATTTTAATTAATTAGGACTTATATTTGTAAGACATGATCATACGAAATAGCCTCGAAGATGTGAGGGTTTATGTCGTATCGGACGACTTACCTCGGAAATCCTAAGACCGGTTAGGGCTTAATTTGCGATGCAAGTGCACTAACGAAGAGGTTAAGGATTTATGTTGCACTAGGCAAACTACCTCGAAATCCTATGGCTTGATTATTTAATTCTAGGAAAGTTTTGTTGAAGTAGACTCGGAGTTTTGCTTGATGACGATGGTTGTCTTTGCCCATGCATGCTCAGAGCTCCTTGTTGTTGCGGAGGTTTAGTTTTAGAAGTCATAAATCAGGGGGTGAGAAAAGTGTTTTGGTTTAGAGAAGATCTTAATTTCCAAGTGTTTTTTACGTTTTAATTAAAACAAATCTTAAAGTTGATTATAACGACACTAGGTTAAGATCCACGGTTCCATCCTTAGGCATCATTATTTTTATCGGATTCACTTAGTCCGGATGAATTTGCTAAACTCAACTGAATGAGTTCCACACTTTCATTTAGACCAGTGGGAAATCCCGTTAGCAACACGTAGGTTACATCATCAGAGGTATTCCAGATCATCCAACGGGACGTTTTAATTTAATTGTAATTGTAGTTTTGTATTACGTTTTGTGATTAAATTTTGAGTTGTTTTATATTTTGAAATGTTGTGGCGGTGAATTTTATCTTGCAATGACTTTTAACTTAGTTTTGGTTTTCGGTTTTAGGGGCTATCCTAAAGGTGTGAGTTTTCATGCAACAGTTGTTTATCATGCGAAAAGTAAGTGCGATGCGGTTAAATAAATTGCAATAATGTAAATTGCAGAAAGTAAATTGCAATAAAGTAAAAGCGTACTGGAGGGTCTTCCAGTCATCCCAGCTGCACTTAAAACACAATTAGATATAAGCAAGTCTAGGTAAAGCTAAGGAAGGGTTATGGTTTTCTACCAAATTCCTAATCACATAGTTAGTCATTTCCTATGACGTCTAGGTTCCTTGTGTTTTGGTTTAAGGACGATTTTCTTCATCGAAGAACAATTAAGTTCAATTGTTCTTATAAATGTCTTATCATATTGAGGAAGTGCTTAAGAATAATCTTAAACATCTTTTCAATATTTCTAGGATTGTTTTAAGTCGAAATGGGTTTAATTATACAAATGAATTAATCGTCGAGAATTGAAGTTTTGTTGTTATCTTGCTCGGTGAACTAGGACATTTGAATATCACTATAAGTGAAGTAACATTTCATTTAATGTTACTGTTTAGGAGTTATGATAACTAAAACTTTCGAGGGTAAATTGGTATTCAAATGATTTGATTTAAGTTAAAGGGTTTAAATTTGGAATAGTGTTGAGTTGATTTATATTTAATTTCTTTCTGTTTTAAGTGTTGTTATTTAATTCAATTTAATTTAATTTAATTTAATTTAATTGAGTTTTAATTTTAATTTAATTTAATTCAATTTAGTTTGATTTGATGTTAAATTAATTTAATTTGATTTTGATTTAATTTTAATTTAATTTGATTTAACTTAATTTAATTTAATTTAATTTAATTTAATTTAATTTAATTTTAATTCATTTGATTTGATTTAATTTTGTTTAATTTAATTTGATTTAATTTATTTCATTTAATTTAATTTAATTTGATTTAATTTAATTTAATTTAATTTAATTTAATTTAATTTAATTTAATTTAATTTAATTTTAATTCATTTGATTTGATTTAATTTAGTTTAATTTAATTTGATTTAATTTATTTAATTTAATTTAATTTAATTTGATTTAATTTAATTTAATTTTATTTTATTTTATTTAATTTAATTTAATTTAATTTAATTTAATTTAATTTAATTTACTTAATTTAATTTAATTTTTAATTTAATTTAATTTTTTAATTTTAATTGAAATTTTTTAAAAGACTTTAATAATTTTATTTTAGTTTAATGATTAAGTCTTTTAATGTTTTGAATTTGAGTTATCATTTTAATTAAGAATTGAATATTAATGAGATGATTAATTTAGGGATTTTTTTAAATTAAAGAATAAATCTCTTCCTAATAATATCCCTATTTTGATAATTCCAATTTTATTATTCTTCCAAATTTAATCAATTATTTAATTAAAGTTTAATCATTTTAAAATTATTTAATGGGTTTCTACCCTTTAATTATTTAAATTTCAGTCATCCAAATCAAAAGAGGATCAAATATTTTACTTGTTAATTTTTTATTAAACCTAAAAGTTTTAATTAAGGATTAAAGATTTTAATTACCATTTTACCCTTTAAGCTTAATAATTTCATAACTCACTAAATTGAACTCAAATGAGCTTGAAATTTTTATGTGACTTCACTCATATATCATTAAAGACATGAGAGGAGAAAATGTGATTTTCCTGTATTTAATTTATTTATATAATTATTTTTGGTGGAAAATAGAGATTTCCAAGGAAAATTTAATAACATGACCAAGGGAAAGTTTCTGTTCTTAAGAAAATTAGAGGACATTCCTAATGACCAGAGGATCACTTGGACCAATTTTGGTGATTTTTTGAATTATATTATTTTTATTATAATTATTTTAAGTTTTGGAGTGTTAATTAATTTAAAAATAAAATAAATGTTGAAAAATGAATTTTATATTTTTCAAAAATCTCTCTGATATCAAGGAAATCAGAGAAGCAAATTTTGCAATTTTCTGATTTTTCTATGATTTATTATAATTATTTTAGTGAAAATGCTAGAAAATACATTTTTTTAATTTTTAAATTACCCTAGGGCTTTAAAATTTAATATTTCACTAAATAGACCTAAGAAAAATGTGGGGTTTGTTCCTAAGTGATTAAAATTCAAAATGTGACATTTTGGTGAATTTTATTATTTTTGTGATTTTTATTATTTTTTAATTATTAAAAATATTAAAATATTATTAAAAATCAACTTTTTTAGAAAATTGAAATTTTAATTTTCTTAAATTCCCCTGATATCAGAGAAGCTCCAAAACCAATTTGGTGAATTTTTGAAAAGTATTTTGAAAGTTATGAATTTTTAAAGTTTAAAATGACTAAGTGGCTTAATCGACCCGATTAGTGGGACTAACCAAGTCCAATTGACCTCAAATTTTTATGGTGGGTTCCTCTAATCCTGAAGGTCAGTGGAGAATTGATTTCAAGTCAATTTGATGTATGGTTAGCTCTAATTAATTAGAGATCCATTTTGGGTGTTTAAGCAGATTAGGGTTGTTTTAAATGAACTAATTCAAAACCTATTTTTCCTAGGGTTCTCTGGTCATAAGGAACATCATCAAATTTTCCTAGAATTTATTTCACAACATCCTATTTATTGGAATTAAAATACTCGAAAACGGCAACATGAATTTGAAGAATCAATAACTTTTTATAGGGATGGCCTGCGACTTTGGAAAATTCGGGGAATGTTCCCAAATTCGGAGGCTTAAAGCCCTATGGTCTCATGCCATGGTGAATTGTATACATGCATGGAGAATTAAAAGTATGCGAGAGAGTAAATAAATTATAAAAAATAAAATACTTGATGAAATTAAATGATTTCTTTTCCACACTATTCTCCTCATTCCCTGAGCGAGAGGGTATTTTTATTTTATTTTTCGATTTTTCTACACAAAGTTATGAATTTTTGAAGTTTAGGGAATTAAATAAATCAAAAAATACCCTAATTTTCTATTTATCCACGCGGCGCCAACTCATCCTCGGCATCTCCGAAACGCCGCGTGTCGCGCTCCCATTCGACGCCGCCACCGAGTCGGCGGCCGGGCCCCGCGGTTCTTGTACCATCTCACGGTCCGAGCTCAGTCGAGCCGTCCGTCCGCGCGTGTATTGAATGGACGGCATCCGTTCATCGTCCCCGAGCGTCCTCGCCGAGAGCCGTCCACACTAAATCCACAAGATCTCACTCGATACTCGATGGATTTTCATGTTCTTATACTCTATGGATTCGTCTTGAAGAGACGAACACATCTATACGGTTATCATGCATTGAAATTAAAGCATTCGAAATGGAGAATCTCCAGAAGCTCGGGATGAAGAATTAGTTCATACCTTTGCTCAGAGAAGTGTGGCTTCAATGCGAGAGTTGTTGCACCTTCGATTGGATCCCGGCAAGCTCCGGATGAAGTCTCTGAGTGCAGTGAATTGTGCATATGTGATTTCGATCGAGCCCGATCCACAAAGCTTGGAGGCTGGAGCAAGCTGGGTGGCACTGGAGATGGGGCTTTCTGTGGTGGACACCTTCCCTTGGTGCAGTGAAGGTGTAGAACCAATCGATTTGGGGATTGGCTCACCTGTGGAGAAGTGTCCTGGTTTTGGGTGGAATTTCGACTACGAAATTGAGCTCACGAGAGAAAAAAATGGCGGGGGAATCTCACTGGGGATCGAGTGCTTCGTGTATGGGGAGGAGTACGGAACAATTTTGGCGAGTTTCCTTAAGGTTTGTTTTCGGCACCTCTCATGGCCGAGAGGGGTGGTGTTTAAATAGGAGAGGGTGGAGGGCCTCCCGGGGAGAGTTAGGGCTTGGGATCGGTTGCCCTTGGCGAGAAGAACGGCTCCGATGGCCGCTGGGGATGAGGCGGCTCGGCGGGTGAGAATTTCAAGTTGGGCTCACATGTGAGCTCTCGGCCATGGTGTTTTCCGGCGGCACTGGTGGTGGCCGGCCGGGCATTGGTCACCATCTGTTCGGGTGGGTCGGGGGCTGGGGTTTGGTGCATTCGATTGAGGTTTGACATGTGTAAAGTGGTTGAATCAAAGTAGAAAGGGGAAGGGGTCATTTTGGCTCATTTTGGTCGGCCCATGCAAATGGGTTGGGTGCACCTTCCCATGGCTAGCTTGAGTTGAAGATAAAGTGGTTTAGGTCGGCTTAATTAGTGGGGAAGGGTCACCATCCAAGTACGATTAAGCTTAAGCATGGTTTAGTGGAGTCATGGAAGTGGCTAAATCACCCTTAAGGGAATCATTAAAGGACTCCCTCCTTTTGCCAAAAATGACATGGTGATGTGTAAAGTGGGCTGCCATGGCTTGCATATGGCTTGTGCATGGCTTCATGGCTCCATTTGGCTTGGGAAAAGGTTGGGTCAATTTCATAAAAATGGGTTTTAAGAATTTTGGAAATTTTGGTGAAAATTTGCATGAAGCTTGATTTGGAATGGTTTAATTGATGATTTTGAAACTTAGGGGTGATTTTGATTAAATGGATGGTGAGGGAAAGTGCCATGTGGGCTTTGGATGGATTTGTGCTTTTGAATGTGGTGAAGTGGGCTTTTAGGAAAGTTTAAGGGGAATGGGCTTTTTGATTTTAGGATGGGCATTTGGGTGAAGATTTTATGAAGGACTTTGTCAAATAAATGTCATAATTGGTTTAGGGATGTTCTATGAAGGGCTTGGAGTCAATTTGGTGTGATTTGGAGTTGAATTGGTTTGAATTTGGGTTTATTTGGTAAGTGGGCCTATATGGGTCAAAGTGGGCCAAGTTGGGCCAATGTTGGGCTAGGGTTGAAATTGATGTAAAATCAATGTTGAGAAATGTTTATGGGAGTGTTTCAAAGAGGTTTTGACTTTGGTTGGGCTTTGATTTTGGGGTTTGGGCTCATTTGGGTTAGATTTGGGTTTAGGTCAAAAATGGGCCTTTTAGCTTTGGGTTGAATTTGAGTGGGATTTGGGTCTAAATTTTGGGCAAATCATGTTAGTGTTTTGTTTGTGGGAATTTTAAGGAAGATTTAGAAAAGATTTGGGGTTAATTGGAGTTGAATTGGGCGAGTTTGGGTTAGGTTTGGGTCATGGGTCCAAATTGGGCTTTAAGGCCAAAAGTGAAATTGGATCCAAATGTTAATCAAATTGGACTTGGATTTGGCTTATATTGGTGTTGGGAATGTTGAATTGAAGTTTAGAATTGAATTGGACCAGAATTTGGGTCAATTGGGTGGGTTTGGTTTGACATTGGGTTCACTTTGGGTTAAAATGGGTCAAATTGGGGGTTTTGACAAAAGTATGGTAAATTGACAAAATTGGCCCATGGTGTAGTTGGACAAAATGAAATTGGGAATATTTGGTATTTTCTGGAATTTTCTGGGAATTTTCTGAATTTTTGGATTTTTTGGGTAAGAGGGGTATTTTGGGTATTTGGAGGGTATTGGGAGGTATTTTTGGAATTTTTGGTATTTTTGGGTATGGATGATCAATTTAAGTGATGTGGAAATGTTTGGAAATGATTTTGGAGAATTTTGGATAATTTGGAAATTTTGAGAAATTTGGGTAATTTCGGGGGTTTTGGGTAGAGTTAAGCGGGTGTAGGGTCCCGGGGGTCAAAAATTGAAAATTTGGGAAATTGAAGATTGGGTGGATGTAAGTGGAAAGAATTCATTTTGGTTGAGCCATGAAGCCATATCAAGCCCATATGAGCCATGATGGGACCCATTTGAGGCATTCAGCTATGTTGTTCCTAACCCTCGCGCGAGGGCTTAGGGGTTAAGGACCATCCATGTGAATCACCTACATGAGTCGAGGAGGTCGAGTTAGGTATGGGTGTGTTTTAGGAGGTGTGTGGAAGTGTAGTGTGTAGGTGTAGTGTATAAGTGTAGTGTGTGTAAGTCGGCCCCTTCACCGGACCGGGCCGCCGGGGCGGTCCTAAGGCCGAAGAGTCCTATAGGAACTCATCATTTAAACTTCCACATTCGATTTCAACCCTACTAGGTGATTAGGGGTCTACAATCGAGTTTGTAGAGTTTGCGGGGAGTTAAGAAGTGGTTTGAATTTCTAGAAGGTGGGTCCCGATTCTAGTCCTCTAAGACGATCGAAGGAAAAGCTAAGTGCTAGATCCTAAGTACTAAAGAGAAGAAGAGAAGACCTCATCGAAAATGAGGTCAACAAATGGACCCTCGATAGGTGTGGTGAGTGACGGAGCACACCGCGCGTATTGGCGTTGACCGAAACGATCAGCAAACCAACACGGATGTCCAGTGACGAACTTAGGACGAAGTAGAAGAGTTTCCGTGGGGAGTAGCAAGTATATCTACGAAGCGGAGATTCTCGAACTCTCGGCGGGGAAAGGAAAAAAAGAGGTGAATCCCAAATCACATGATGCGGGGAATTCAATTTAGATTTCGTTTTGTTTTAGTTTAAGTTTGACGTGTGAACTTAGATTTTAGTTTGGAGTTTCAATTTAGATTGAAGTTTTGTCAAAATTAATTTGAGGGATTTGATTTGAAATGAAAAATGGAATTACGAGGTTTTAGATGTAACATCTTCGACCTTGAAAGAAAATTGAATTGATCGGATTGAATCATTGCGATGAGGAGGGATCTCGGAGCAATGCGGTATTGGATGTAAAATCCTTAACCTCGAGAGTTTGATTTTGATGTATTTCATTGCTTGTAGGAAAGAATCCTAAAGCAATGCGGTCTTGGATATAAAACCCTCGACCCAAAAGTTTGAATTTGATGTATTTCGGTGCAATAGGGAAGAATCCTAAAGCGGTGCGGTCTTGGATGTAAAATCCTCGACCCAAAAGTTTGAATTTGATGTATTTCGGTGCAATAGGGAAGAATCCTAAAGCGGTGCGGTCTTGGATGTAAAATCCTCGACCCAAAAGTTTGAATTTGATGTATTTCGGGGCAATAGGGAAGAATCCTAAGCGGTGCGGTCTTGGATGTAAAATCCTCGACCCAAAAGTTTGATTTTGATGTATTTCGGTGCAATAGGGAAGAATCCTAAAGCGGTGCGGTCTTGGATGTAAAATCCTCGACCCAAAAGTTTGATTTTGATGTATTTCGGTGCGATAGGGAAGAATTCTAAAGCGGTGCGATCTTGGATGTAAAATCCTCGACCCAAAAGTTTGAATTTGATGTATTTCGGTGCGATAGGGAAGAATCCTAAAGCGAGTGCGGTCTTGGATGTAAAATCCTCGACCCAAAGTTTGAATTTGATGTATTTCGGTGCGATAGGGAAGAATCCTAAAGCGGTGCGGTCTTGGATGTAAAATCCTCGACCCAAAAGTTTGAATTTGATGTACTTCGGTGCGATAAGGAAGAATCCTAAAGCGGTGCGGTCTTGGATGTAAAATCCTCGACCCAAAAGTTTGAATTTGATGTATTTCGGTGCAATAGGGAAGAATCCTAAAGCGGTGCGGTCTTGGATGTAAAATCCTCGACCCAAAAGTTTGAATTTGATGTATTTCGGTGCAATAGGGAAGAATCCTAAAGCGGTGCGGTCTTGGATGTAAAATCCTCGACCAAAAAGTTTCATTTTGATGTATTTCGGTGCGATAGGGAAGAATCCTAAGCGAGTGCGATCTTGGATGTAAAATCCTCGACCCAAAAGTTTGAATTTGATGTATTTCGGTGCGATAGGGAAGAATCCTAAAGCGGTGTAGTCTTGGATGTAAAATCCTCGACCCAAAAGTTTGAATTTGATGTACTTCGGTGCAATAGGGAAGAATCCTAAAGCGAGTGCGGTCTTGGATGTAAAATCCTCGACCCAAAAGTTTGAATTTGATGTATTTCGGTGCAATAGGGAAGAATCCTAAAGCGAGTGCGGTCTTGGATGTATAATCCTCGACCCAAAAGTTTGATTTTGATGTATTTCATTGCAATAGGGAAGAATCCTAAAGCGAGTGCGAGTCTTGGATGTAAAATCCTCGACCCAAAAGTTTGAATTTGATGTATTTCGGAGCAATAGGGAAGAATCCTAAAGCGAGTGCGATCTTGGATGTAAAATCCTCGACCCAAAAGTTTGATTTTGATGTATTTCGGTGCAATAGGGAAGAATCCTAAAGCGAGTGCGATCTTGGATGTAAAATCCTCGACCCAAAAGTTTGAATTTGATGTATTTCGGTGCGATAGGGAAGAATCCTAAAGCGAGTGCGGTCTTGGATGTAAAATCCTCGACCCAAAAGTTTGAATTTGATGTAGATTTGATTTGAGATCTGGAAGATCGAATTCGAAATTTGGAAGGATGAGTTTGAACTCGATCGAAATTTGATTTAAGATTTGATTTGAAATTTGGAAGATCAAATTTGAAATTTGATCGAGATTGGATTTGGAATTCGGTTGAGAATTTGATTTGAGATTTGATTTAACATTTATGTTGATTTCGTTTATCTTTTAATGATTCAAATTTTATTTTATCGTTTATTTAATGTTCATGTGAATTTGGTGTTCGTTTTTTTTTTTTAGATTCTTTTTTAGAAAGTTTTCTTTTATTCCTTTTTTTATTTCTTTTCTGTTCTTTGTTCGAAGTTCATTTAACTTTAATGGCGTTTCCCAATCAATTTGCACAAAAGAGGTGAAGGCGAAAAAAATGTGACATGGTCACTTTCATTCCAATTATGTTGAAGATACATCATACAACTCGATGCGGAATACATCTCATACAATCCATGTAGACTCGAAACGGACTATGTATGATCTTTGTCGATCCATCGAAAGAAGCATCTGTCGAAAATCCATGTACGAATAGTGGGGTACATGGTTAATAACATCACCTTCCAAGCCATCCTTGGCAAGGATGCCGAGTTTGGATGTACGTTGGAGGTGTGATATCTCCCATGTAACTCACGGCTCGTAAGGCGGAGGTTTTCTAGCTGCGGGTGCAGTTGAAAATGGTAAGGTGTCTTCTCTGTCATCCATCCTACGAAAGTAGCGAGATTCGCTTCACTGGTACTCACGGTATGCGATGCTTAGCGATATCTGCTCCGTTGCCCTTCGGTATCATGACGGAACCTACCGGCAAAGGTATCTTCAACGGCCCTCGGAACTCACCGGGCCTCGTTATCCGGAGGTCGGATCCGAACATGATGTCACACTCGTTCGGGAAAGAGGCTGTGCGAGAAGGTCGACGAAGTCGTGGTGATCTATATGTGGGGGTATGCGGTCACCTGTTTGTAGATGTTGATAATGCGGTATTGGGTATGCAATCTGGCGCGGTACCCTCCATGTTATCAATCTCTTTACCATTCTCTTGATGACTAATGGCATCGGATCTACTTGCCCATGACGGAGTATTCCGGTGGGTTTCCTTCTCGTCTTCGGCAAAGTTGTAGCGGCATCCGCATTGTATTGTGATTCTTCCCTTCCACGGCATCCATCTCGGGGTTACGAGTAGGTATTTTCCCTTAGGCGGCCTGCTCGGCCCATTCTTTTCAAATCTCGGATACAATCCACGATTCTTTGTTGTTCATACTCGGAGAATACGTCGGTATGTAGCTCGAGGCCCTCTAGTATATTGATTCTTCTACCTTTAATTCTCTTGAAGTATTCGAAGGTTTTCTTTTCAACATTACGCATTCTCTCCGGCTCGTATTCGGAATGATGCGAGATGGCGAGGCCTTGTGACATATTGTGGGATATACGGTTCAATCCCTTCACGTTCTCCTGCATACCTCGGCTCCTCGGGGATGATGCACGTCGGGACATCCCCGGGGTTGCTCTGCAACAAGGTCATGCATCACTTGTGGTTCTATCCGGTGGCGTGGTAGCCTTCTTTCTTCGATCTTCAGGGATTTCCCTGGTCCTTTACGTTATCTAGGAGCTGGCCTCCTTTCTTCGGGTTCTGGTGAGCCGGTGTCCTCGAAGTGTATGTGCTGGCATTAGCAGCTGTCTCGTCGCGTTGGTCAGCGGCTAGTTTTGTTAACATCTTACGGATACGGCGATTCTTATTTCTTCGTTGCGTTCTTTGTGAGATTAGCTCTTCGAACTTCTTGAATCTTTGTGGGCGCGGCGCTGACAAGCCTGCCCTCCGCTGTAGCGACTACGGACTTCATTTTCTTATCTTCTTCGGTGTTTGCTTTTCTTTTCTTGTTGTTGGATTGGTGGCTTGGGCCACCCACTTTCATCATCTGTACTGCCGGGTAGTTCTTCTCGGTTAGCGGGACACCGGTCACTTTCCTCGTCTTGTAGGCACTGCTCGGTGCGAAATCCGAGTCGATCTCGATTATCGCTCCATCTTTCACCCTCTTTTCATCGAGTGCGAGGCTTACGCCATTCTTAAAGTTCGGGACCCAACCGCCGTTCGACATTTCCCTGCGAAAAGACAAGGAAAAGGATCGAGGGCGTACTAAGAACAAGAACATTAAGAAAATGTTTATTAAAGACATTCTTTTTTATATAAATTTTTTATTTTCAAATTTAACAGGAATGAAGTAGAATAAGATCAGGGAAGAGATTTTGATTTGGAAAAGAAAACAAGGAAAACTCTATTATCAGGATTTTATTTATTTTAGCACATTTTATTATTATTTGGGTTCGGACCCAATTATCAGTAATTACTTCGCCTGTGTTTCTTAGGGATGAAGAATTCATTCCTTCAAAACATCGAGTAGCGTAATACTTTTCGAAGTATCGTCCGTTGATCGGAAGCATATGTCGTTCTCCACGGCAATTCACTAGGTGGTAGAAACCTCCCGAGTATCTTGCTTCGACCACAAACGGTCCTTCCCGAGTGGGTTCAAATTTTCCTACTATCTTGCGATGTGCGAGAATAGGTCTCTTGAGAACGAGAACTAAGTCACCGACTTTGAAGGTTCTTGGGCGGACCGGTTTGTCATGGGCTTGAACCATCTTAGCTTGGTATAGTTCTAAATTCGTTGCTGCTGCAAGTCTTTTCCCTTCCAAGCTTTCTAATTCTTCGAGTCGTAATTTGGCGTTTTCTTCGTCGTGATCATGTTTGCAAGCTGCAATTACGAGCGAAGGAAGGCTGAACCTCTAAAGGTAACATTGCCTCGGACCCATACACCGGAGCGTAAGGTGTAGCTTGAGTAGGAGTTACGAAGGTTGTCCGGTAGGCCCATAAGGCTTCTAACAACTTCTCGTGCCAATTTCTCTTATTATCGTCCAGAGGTTTTCTTTAAGATTTGAACGAGAGTTTTATTAAAAGCCTCGGCGAGGCCGTTTGCTCTTGGGTAGTAAATTGTCGAGTATCGCCGGTCGATTCCGTGTCTCACGACAAAGTTGTTGATTTGCGTGCTTCGAATGCGACCCATTATACGAGATGATCTGCGCGGCACCCCAAAATGGTAGACAACTTGGTTCTTGAAAAGCTATAGCACGTGGTGTGCTTTCACTTCTCTTAGTGGGCCGCCTGCTGCGCTTGGAAAAGTAATCCGTAGCCGCAAGAATGAAGTGATGTCCTTTTGAAGATGGTGGTTCTATCGGACCCACTATATCCGTGCCCTGACATTCGAATGGCCACGACGCAATTGTCGGATGTAGCACATTTGGAGGTTGGTGTAGAACCACTCCGTGCACTTGGCATTGGTGACGGCTCTTGGCGATTTTCATGCGGTCGGTCACCATCGAGGGCCGGTAGTACCCTAGTCTTTTAATTTTCATTTTCATCTTCGGACCCGGCGGTGAGCGCCACGAGTCCTGAATGCACCTCCTTAACAATTTCACGGGCCTCGGACCCGCTTAGGCATCTTAGCCACATTTAATCAAAAGACCTTACGTACTGATGTGTTGTTTATTAATGCGTAAGACGAGTTCTTTTCTTGATGCGATGGGCTAGCGACCTATCGTCTGGTAGCTTTCTGTTTGCGGGTAGTCGATTAATGGTGTCGCCTGATCTTACGTGTTTTCATCCTTTATTGCTAGTGATTCTTCTTCTTTTCGATTTGTGTATTGTGTCCATGTCAAGTTTGTGATAGGACTGACGTCCGATGAGTGACACTTCCACTTGATTCATCTTGCAAACAGGCAAATTCTTTTGCGAGGCGAGCTAACGCATCTGCTTAAAGCATTTTCTTTTACAGGAATTTTGTAGATTGTCACATTTGGAATCTGTTCAACAATTTGTATGGCATCTTTGGAAGTATTGTTCGAGTCTCGGCTTTAAAATTCTGTCTTGTCCAGCGATACGTTGAATGATTAACTGCTGAATCCAGTAGATGTTGATGTACATTATTCCCATTTGAATAGTTAATTCCGAGTCCGTTATGAGGGCTTCGTATTACGCTTCATTGTTTGTACACGGTTACGTCGAGTGGTAGGAGTATCTTAACATCCCCAGCTCCGACGTTATAAAGATTAGCCCGATTCTGCCTTACAGGGCACTTATCACTTGTGATTCTTCGTCTTTGTGTCTTGAAGATGCTCCGTCGAAATATAATTCCCAACGTCGATCATCGGGGTCTTCTAGATTCATTATTTGTTCATCGGCGGATCGTCATTGAGAGGAGATTCTGCCGAGCAAAGGGTGTCTTTGCGAGAAAGTCTGCTAAGACTTGTCCCTTCATGGTGCGCGGAGGCACGAAAGTTATATCGAATTGCGATAATATCATTGACCATCCGGCAAGTACTGCGGAAAGTGTTGGACGAGTCATCGAGTATTGCGATGGATTAAACTTCGAGATCGAGTTGACCTTATGAGAAAGCATGTAGTGCACGAGCTTTTGAGAGGCGAAGATCGGGGCTAAACAATGCTTTTCGATTGCGGGATACCTTACTTCCGTCGGAAGTAAACGACGGCTTAAGTAGTAAAGAGAATTTTCTTTACCCTCATCATTGACACAAGTTAACGAGAGCTCAGAGAGAGTCGTCTAGAGCCGCGGTGTAAAGTATCAGTGGTCTACACTGAGGCAGAGGCTGCTAAGACGGGAGGTGTCATTAAATATTGTTTAATGTCCTCGAAGGCCTTCGGCATTTTCTTCCCAAATAAATTTGGTGTCCTTTTTAACTAGTCTTGAGAAAGGTGACACCTACACGACAAGTTTGAGATAAAGCGTCGAAGATATGCCGGCTTCCTTGAAAAGATCGTAGTTGTTTTAAGGTTTTGGGAGGCGGCATTTCTAAGATAGCTTTAATCTTTTCAGGGTCGATTTCAATTCCACGATGTCGGACGACGAATCCTAAGAATTTCCGGAGGTAGCCGAAGGCGCATTTTAAGGGATTCATCTTAAGGTTAAATTGTCTTAATCGTTCGAAAACAATTCTCGAATCATACGAGTGGTTTTCCTTTACTTTGCTTTTGATGACCACATCGTCCACGTAGCATTCGACTTGATTGTGGATGAGATCATCAAAAATTCTTGTCATTGCTCTTTGGTAGGTTGCTCCTGCGTTCTTCGATCCGAATGGCATTATTGTGTAGCAAAATACTCCGATCGGCGTTACGAATGCTTTGTAAGCTTTTCATCTTACGGAGCCATTTTTATCTGGTTGTATCTGAAGATCCATCCATGAATGAGAATATTTCATGTGTCGAAGCAATGTCGATCATTAGATTGCAGGATCGGTAGAGGGAATTCATCCTTTGGACATGCCTTGTTTAAATCTGCGAAGTCCACACAAAATCGATCGACCATTCTTCTTTACGTCGGCACCACATTGGCTAACCAAGTCGGGTATTGTTCTTCACGGACAAATTTAGCGTCTATTAGCTTTTTAACTTGGTATGACTTGTTGTTCGATTTCTAGACGCATTCTTACGGGACCTTGTACGGCAGGACGAAGTAGGATCCACTCTAGCTTATGGATTGCGACCTGCTGGAGCTAATCACGGCATTTCATCGTAGTTCCAAGCAAAACGGTCTTTAAATTCCATTAATAACTTGATTATTTCTTCGGAGTCTTCTTTATTGAGTAAGGAGCTAACAAAGGTAGGTCTAGGCTCTTCGCTAGTACCTAAGTTAACTTCAGTTAACTCATACTATTGTAGATTTGATTTCTTCTTTGAATTACGGTGGAGCGTCTCCAATTTGTACATCTTCGAGTTCGTACGTAGTTTCCATGCGGTTTTCATTGGACTTGCAAGTGACAACCAAGCAAAATTCGGTATCGTCAGCTGATCCTCGTCGTGCGAATACGAGTCCATACTTTGAATTGGGTGGACGACCGGAGTTATTCCATAACTTTTCAAAATGTTGTGATTGGCCTTTTGTCCATTGTTGAGGTAAGAAACCACGTTGAATTAAATTTTGAACACGGGGAGAGTACCACTCGAAAGGTAATTCCATTAATTCTGATGAAGTGACATCTTCGAATTGTACATTATTTTCAGTTTTGGAGGAAGAAGCACCACGGTAGAATTTGATTGGCCTTGCATCGTCGTTACGTACCTCTTTGACCACCATAACCTCGATCTTGCTCGACTGGATCGGGGTTAGGGTCATAGTATGTATGTAGTGGTTAATCTTCTCGTACATTGATTTGTATTCTTCGTTCTTCTCATCTTCGAGAGAGATCTTGAATTGCGGCTTCTTCGACTTATTGTCGCTGCTTCTTGTTTGATTTCTTTTTCTTCTTCGAACTATCTTCCCGATCAACATTGATGGCTGGTTTCTTCGTCCATCCGTATCTAGCGTCTCTACCACGACCTCGTCCCCGGCCTCGACCTCGGATGCGAGTTGTGGAGAAACCTTCACCATCTCGCCGGAAGGGAGTGGTGAGTGGCTGGTGGACTAGAACTTCGGGTTCTTCGTTGTCACGAACTTTCTTTGCTTCATTTGTTACGGTATCTCTGGAGAAGATTGTTTTCTTTGGCGGTGCATAATAAGGCTGCGTCTTCATGGATTCCGATCTCATGTACGGAGAATGGTTGCAAGTCACCTTTGATGCCTTGTTCCCCTCCATCGTAGTACTTGATGCCTCTGGTGTAGAGATGATGGTACCATCTTGTTTTCATGTATCCATGGTCGGCCCGTGAGAGCGTTGAACGATGTCTACGAATCGATTATGTGAAATTTTGCGGTTGTCTTTGCTAAGTCATCGGTCTTCATCGGTAGCGTTATTGACCAGAGGGCTCTTTCTCCTTTACGGTTGAATCCTCTTAATAACATTTTGTACGCTTTGAGCTCGCGAGCATCGATTTCCAAATATGCTTAGTGCTCGAAGACTCATTATATTGATTGATGCTCCTGGATCCTCCAATACTACGGAGAGCGTAAACTTCCCAATTGTAAGCTTGAAATGTACAACGGTCGGTTGTGATCTGCTATCCCAAGTAGTAGGTCAGCTGTCCAGTGAAGGTAACGCCTCGCTTGTTCTTTTAACGAGCAAACCTCATCTAAGGAATCTCCGGCCATTTGAGCTAAGCGAATTTCCGGATCGAAGTAAGGCCTTGATCGAGCTTCTCTCATCTCCATTGATAAGATGAGAGCGTCGTAAATGCTCGGTTTGGTCGGTAGTTTCCTAAGATGGGCTAGCACGTTCTAGTCACTTTATTTCCATGTGTCTCGACTTCTTCTCGAATGGGTATTTCTTCTGTTGGGGTTGGTTCTTCTTGAATAACCACACTGCTTTCCTTTGTCCTTTGGACCCATTCTTGGAGGTAGAACTCTTCCACTTCTTAAGTTGACTTCGTAATTTCTTCGAATCTAGTGTTGAGTTCGCCGGTGTCTCCTCTGAATCGGAATGACGGGCTCTTTCGGATTATCTTCGGAATACGAAGGTTCTAACTCTATCGTGACTGGAGCTCCTCGAAACTCACAGATAGATCCGTTGCTTGTTGAGCTCTCGTAGCCTCCTTGATGGATATCTTCTTCGTTATTTTGCTCGTCGAGATCGTGTATGATTTGAGAATTGTTGTTGGTATCGAAGTCGATGTCCGGATTGTCGCTAGTTACGTAATCGTTAGAAACAGTCAAAACGTAGCCAACGCCATCACCCTTATCATTATATGATCCCACCGAAGTGAGCGAGATAATCATACAAAATCGAGAGGTTTGAGGGATTTCTCCCCGAATCGGAAACAACTATCCTAGGATAAGCGGCCCCTAGTCCAGCCTTAGGAGCCTCGGTCCTCTCTTCTTCGTCGATTCTCTTCTTCTCTTCGATCGCCTCCTGTTGAGGTGGTTCTTCTATCGCAAGTGATAGTACCGGATTAACGGGTCTCGAACTACGAATTGAAGCTCGCACGAGGCGGTTCGGATGTTATCTAAAATCTTCTTCGAAGACCTCGTCCGGGCGGTAGTCCATCCATCGTCGGTTGCATAGGGATCTATCGGAATGACGGGATCGGTTGAGATAACATTGACGGAACCTCCTTTACGGGGTTCCTTCATGTACTCCTTCGGGATAGTTATATTTCCTTTCAGAAGGTTGTCGTTGAGCCGACTTTTAAAGGTAATGCAATCTTCATCTTGTGCCCAAGCATCCGGTGGTAGGGCAAAAGTTGGGATCACCGTTCTTGTTGACTTCCTCCGGTCTTTTAGGCTGCGGCAGTTGGAAATCCGGAGTCTTCATCGGACTACGGAACATTTTTAGTGCTTGCTTCATTCTTGAACGGATATTCTCTGCTCGAAGTTCCCTTAATGTACGTTGCGGACGAGACGGTTGTTCATCTTGCGGAGACAGCGATAGTTGGACCGGGGTTGTTGGTAGTTCTGTTGTGGTTCTTTGCGGCCGTTACGGTGGTATTTGCATCGGTTGCTTGCCTTTATCAAGCTGCTGCAACGATCCCGATTTCTTTTCGAAAGTCTTCACCGAAGCTACGCTTGTCCGTCTTGTCGGCGAAACTTAATTGCTTCGCCTCTTCTTGCAAGCTTCCGGCCTTGCTTAACAACTTCTCGAAAGTCTTAATAGTGAATCCTTTGAGGAGAAGTGCTTATCGGGCCGTGAATGCTTTTAAGTAAAATGCTGCATTGCATGTTGTTCTTGCGGTTGTGGTTCACATTTCATGCTTAAGTTCCTCCATCGGAGTATGTAATCCACCAAAGTTTCATTCGGCTTTTGTTTCTCTACCACTAAATCACCTATAGTGACGTGGTGCGGAGCTCCGGTGAATCGCTTGATGAAGAGGTTCTCTAGCTGCGAGAACGTCTTCACCGAGACCATTTGGTAATTCGCATACCGGTCGAAGGCGATTCTGACGGACTGGCGACGAGCTGTCGGAAGAGTAATGCATCGCTCCGCCGGCATTACAACAGCGGCACGAAAGTGTGCAACATCTTGTCGGGGGTTCCCGGTTCCGTCGAAGGTCTTGAACGGAGGTGGTACGAAGCCTTTCGGGTATTGGACGGCGTCGAATTCTTCGGGTAAGGTCTACCCGTCCGAATGGATGTCCCGCTCTTCGATTGTGCTAAGGCTTCTCGCTTTCTTTGTTCCACGAGTTCTTGATATCCTTTTCGGGGATCATACTTTGTGTTGTATCCTTTTCAGTTGGTCATCCCCATTGACGGATGTAATCTCCTTTCCTCCGTCTACTGATGTGAATGACCTGCGGGGGTGTCTCTACATGTGGTTGTACTTGACTGCGGAGAGTGGCCGAGCTACGGCCATCTCTTCCATCCTTTTCGCCATTTGAGCGATCGTGTTGTCTTTTTCTGAGGCTGCCTTCTCATCGGTTCGGCTCCTCTCTTCTGCGGGCTGCGGGAGCACCTTGTGAAGGCGATGAAGCTCGTGTCTCAACCATATTGATTTACGCATATTCGTCGTCCATGAATTCCGATGAATCGATCTCATCTCCGAACTTCTCTTCTCTTTCTTTTGCCAACCGTCGGATATCGGTTCTCGGCTTTTCCATGGCATCTTTTAGCGGGGCTTTCGTGTATCTTTGCGGTTGTCATGCGATAGGCTGCCGGGTCCCTTTTCACGAGTCCCCTTTATCGCGGTAGCACTTTCTTGATTCCGGCCTCTGGCGAGACTTTCTTTCTCGGGCTGCTTGTTTCGATCTTAGCTTGCCGGTAGTGGGACGCCATATCATCCTTCTAGCGACGGAAGGTGCTAGGACCGGATGGTGCAGTCGGCCGAATGTTTGGAAGGTGGTATCCTCCTAGTCTGTAATCACGAGACTACGACGGGCGGACTAGCCTTCATTCTTTTACTTGGCTTTTCGTCATGACGGCGGGTTCTACTCGGGGCCCGAGACGGGATTTGGCGGCACCGCCACTATCCTTCGTAGAATCTCCGATACGGGGCGAGTTTTCCTTCTTTGCTAACTTTTCTACCAAAGTTTGCGGTCGAGCGAAACGGCGTAGTTCTAGTTCTTTTCTTGCGGCTATCGTTGTAATATGCGGGCCGAGGTAATGTGGCGACAATCTTGCGAACATTCTCCTCATCCTCTGCGGCGGAGAGGGGATGGAACCTGCTTCCTCCCAAAGTGGTATGTAGTCGAGCGGCGGTGTATATTACGGTAGCGGTGTATATTCGGCAGCGGTGTATATTCGGCGGCTACGGAATTTCCTCTAGGAAGGCGAATTCGGCGGCTACGGCTTCTGCGGCGATCCTTCTACTTGTTTCTTCTTTGGGTCCTTGTCGGTGACGGAATCTTTGAATTGGACCCGATTTCGAAAACGAGAAGGTCTTACGGGAAGATCCGTACCCTCCACGGTAACGGAGTTTACCATAGTTACGGATTTCTTTCCCCTTTGATTTGGCGAAGTCGGGGTAGGTGCAGAAACAACTAGACCAATGGGGGTAGTAAGAACGGTCCTCCTGCGGACGGCAGTACTCCTCCTAATCGGGATCCTTTGCAGGGGAGGAAACTCTTGGGTCGACCTAAGGTTTAACTCAAGCAGTGGCTCCTCAGCTTCGGATATCTTGTTCGTCGGTGCGAAGAGGAGACGTCGGTGACTTTGACATTCGTGTTTCCAAATCCTTGTCGAATCGGATGATCCCATTGTCGGGCGGCTCATCCTTATAGACGGCGAAGTCCGGTCCATTGGTGAAGGAGAAAATCGGCTTCGGGGCTTCCATTTACGGGGTAGATTACGGTTGTCAGTCCCAAGCTATGCTTCTTTTCTTTAGGACGGAAAGAAAGGAATTGAAAAGAGTCCGAACTCATTCTTGTTCATGTATTTATAAGAGGGAATTATTTGTTAAAAGAGTCACTTATTAGAGGGTTTGTTTATTTAGAACGGAATGTTTAAAGGTGTAAAGAAGGTAAGGAATCCGATTTAGAGTTGGAAAGGAAAAGAAAGTCTTAAGCAAGACTTCTCGACTCGAAGGATCATTCCTAAACTAACACCTATTGGGGGTCCACCCCACCTCAAAAATGAGGTAAAAGGATCTCGAAACCTCTCTGTTTAGGGGTGTCTAAATAGTGGTTCCTAAATCCGAGAGAATGTTGGCTATTCTTGTCGAGGTAGAAATGAACATAGTATTCCAACGGAAAGAAGGGTAGTTTGATCCACTAAGGACATGGATACACTTTCGATCTTTGAAAGCAGAATTATCTGATTA